>APFE030687060.1:0-19481 GCA_000404065.3 Pinus taeda | reverse complement strand
TAAGCTTTTATAGGTGGTAAAAAGTAATACATTTTAAATCAATTCATTTTATATCTCATTCATGTTTTTATGTTCCATATTTGTGTTTCTTTTTATGACCTTTGTCTTAATGTGCATCTGCATATTGTATCACATTTTGTGTCCCTAACATGCTTTGTGTTTATATTTATAATTTCAATGCATCCATATTTGCATGCTTTTATGTAAAAGTGAGGTTTTGTTTGCATCATATCAAAATTGAGGTATTATTTTTGTACTTGTATTAACATTCACATGACTTTGTTTGCATCTTATCCAAAATTGCGGTGTTATTTTTATCATTGTATCAACATCCTCATCTCATATTACATCCTTATCATGATTTGCATCTTGAGACTCAAATTGTGTAAGTTTTACATCCATGCACCTCAATTTGTATCTTAGTTTGAGTTCTTATGTCCCCCTTTTCATAATAGTTTATTTCCTTGCATCCTTATTATGTCATTTTATGTGTCATTGCATGTTATTTTACATCCAAAGCATCTGATCAATAACTTATCATGATTAAGTAAAATAATAATAATAATAGTTGTCAATTAATTATTATTCAAATTTGTTGTTAATTATATTAGAATATTTTATTTAATTGTAATTATTTACTTTCACTTATACATCCTTTTTTATATCAGACATATAAGGTTAATGAAATAGATAGATCTATTTTTAGTTGAGATGTGTCTAATCTAGGCAATATCATTCAACCAATTTCATGACATAAGAAAAAATTCACATATAGATACACTTTGATGAAATTTTAGTTCAAATGAATACATACAGAGTAACTTTTGTTCTTGCAATAAATATCCCATCATCATCCCAATGTATGTCAACTATCTAGAAATATAATTAAAGTAATCTTAGTGATAACGATGAGAGAAATGTTATTGTAGAAATAAGGATTTCAACCCTCGCACCCCTCAAGGTGTTTCCAATACTTTTTTTTTTAGTAATAGCTTAAATTCTAACATTCCAAGTTCCTTTAGCCTCTATTGTCAAATTTCCTCTAGTCCCATTCAAATTTACAAATATTTAGGTTGTCTCATCCATATCTCTCTTCATGCCTACAAAAATGATATCGTCCTCTATGCTTGCTACATCTATACTTTGATACCCCTTAGTGAATGCCAACACATCAAATCCTTTGGGTTTCCAACCCATAAATTTAGTCTTGCACATTATTCAAGAACACCCTATCAATGGGAAAACTTGTCGGCTTTTTATATCATCCCTCCCTATCTTAACTTGTTGGTTTTTTAGATCAATGGGGAATCTTGTTGATTTGTTATATCATCCTCTATGCTTGCTACCTCTAGACTTTGATACCCTTAGTCAAAGCTAGCACCTTAACTCCTTTGTGTTTCCAAACCATAGCTTTAGTCTTACACATCATTCAAGGCAACCTATTAATGGGGAAACTTGTTGGTTTGTTATATCATCACTCCCCTTCATAAAGTGTCCAATTCATCAAAGAATTTTTAATTCCCTCCATAACAATATATTAATATGCAACAATCTAGATGGATTTCTTTCATCATCATTAACTAATTTGTACATTCAATGGGATTTTTACCAAAGTTAGTAGATACTTATAACTAGATATTGATAACTTGGAAATCAAAAATTCAAAAGGAGGCATGCCTTACCCATGTACCATAGGGTTATTGTAGTGAAATTTAACTTGGTGAAACATTTGGACCTCATCAGTGGTACTAGACCATAGCTTTAGGGATATTTTCGCTTGTGTATAAAACTCAAATTCCTATATTTGGTCCCCTCTATGATTTCTTTCTCTCCATAGCTTTATTATGAGTAAGACATCCCAACATCCCTCTCCAATGTTTGGGTTTTGATTCTTTGAAAGTAATTGGAAATTAACTTGAAAATTCCATCTCAAGAGTGAAGAAATTTAGCAAAGATACACAGCCACATATGCCTAATTTTTTGTGTGCAAATTAAACCCTCCATTGAATTCCCATCAAAGATCAAACTAGGAAAAGATTTCACTTTGTTTGATTCTTTGGACCATAAATAATAGACTCTTTTTGCAAACCATATTCTAGTAATATGAATGTCGACACATATTTCCCTAAGGTTGAAACCCTAAACAAGATAAAAACTATAGAAAGTCCCAACCTGATAGATGGGGACATCAAAATAGAATTATTTAATTATAAAAATTCCCTATTGGAGACCTCCCTGTCATCTCTAAATCGAGCATTATTATGGATGGAGAGCTACAAATCATACCCATATATATTAAAAAAGCAACATCAATATTCCCCATAGAAGGTAATAGAAGGAGAAGAAATCACCCTCATTACTAAGAAAATTTCTACAAATTAATAAGACTCCAACGTCCCTCAAGGATAATTTAGAAAAAAATGATCTTAGATGATCTATACCATGTGAAAAAATGAACCCTACAACAAACTCGTTACTTAGGATGAGCATAACATTTCCATCCCACCCTAAGCACTTTTAAAGCCCCATACGTAGAAAATATAGGAAAATTTTGCATATTTAGAGTTTCATTATATCTGTCAACCCCCTAAGGAAGACAATCAAGCCCTCGAGGACTCCCCACTTAGTAACATATGCAAGGATGCAATAGACATCCAGATGGATTTCCAAAAATGGTTCACACCCTTCCATGAAAAATGGAAGAATGGATGAAAATAACAAAGAAAAAACACAAAAACATTTATAAGTAACACCAGTTTATATGACTCAACAGTGGAATAGGAAACTTCATCAATATTTTTACCTTTACAAGTTACTTTGTAATCAATTTGTGTGGATCTATACAAGTTCCTTAAATAATTCAAGAATTCTAAAATAATAATAAAAAAATCTTCACTTTAACATCCCACACTCTCTTTCGAGGAAGGTGAAGAACCAAATCAAAAGTAACTACATTGATTATTTTCACTCTATTGTGTTTTATTACTAACTATCTAAACAATCCACAACATTCAAATCATACAATTATTTTTTTATGTTTATAAAAAAAAGTATAATCACAAGTTTCACGATCCATTGTTAGAATATCATCACAAGAATTTCCCTCATCAATGTGTAAGAGTGAAATAAGAGAACGGTTTAATTAATTAAAGTATTCTCAACCTTGTAACATGATGCAATTAAAAATTCAAGATTTTAAGGAGGGAAATGCCTCTAACATTGGCATGATTTTCCTTAAGTTAACTAATTATTCACTATTTTCTTGGATCAATGCCCTATGCTTTATTGCAACCTCATTTTATGGCTTCTTTGTCTTGCCTAGAGGCCACCCTAAAATCCTTCATTTGAATACCAATACCAGACTATGAAGAACTTAGGCCCAGTTGATTTCTTTCATTGCTTCTAAGATAGGCGTTATACAAAATTCTAGCATAATGATATGGAATGTCCACATCTTTTCTATGCCTTTATTCTACAAGGGAAATTAGTCATGGGTCATCCAAATCCATATATTTTGGTAGGGATTCTCACTTAAGCTTCTTCTGAAGGGGAACTAATCATTTCCTGTGGTGTTGGTTAGTGCTCTTCAAAAGACTTTTGTGCGGGCTCTGTAGGATTCAATAGAGGGTTATGGGATTTTCCTACTGTTGACTCTATGCTTCATTGAAAGTTTCCTGTCTTTGGAGACTCGTTCGTAAAGGAGAGAGACTCAAACCTATTTCCAAATCTGGGGATCTAGTCAAGATTTGAGGTACCTTGAGGACTCATTTTTTTTCTTCTTTGTACAACTTTTCTCTAATAATATTGCTCTTTCTAAGAAGGGTGTGCTTCCAATGATTCCTTGGTATTCATTGAACAATCCCTAATAATATTACCTTCTTGATGATAATGTCTGCATCTAAAAGGGACATGTTCATAATCTAAATATTACTTCTAAACATTACTCTGATAATAAATATCCATGGAGGTTGGAAGAGGCTAGGAAATATTCATGTAAACATAGATCTTGTAACACCCTCCTCCCACATCTACCCAAGTAACTGGCCAATCGGGGTAAACATGTGATGAGAGGCTCCTATGATTGGATTCAACCTCCTACGTGACCTTAATGAAATGGAATCGACAGAGACACAACATACATAACTTCCACATCATCTACGAGATCCTTGAGAACCATTCCAATACTTTAGGGGGCTTGCCCTCAGGTCCCACTGAGGCTTTTGATCACTTTGCCTTTGGATGCTCTCACGATATGGGCATGCCAACGTCCAAGAACCTCTGGACGCTCTCACAAGCTTGCAAACCAGCGTTCAAGTACCATTTTGTTTAGGTCTGTGCCAACGTCCCCAAGATTTGAGCCACTTTTTTAGGCCCAGAGCCCAAGCCACTTCCCATAATGGAATTACATTTTCAAAGCAATAAAATAACAAGGAAACAATGATGCAAAATCAAATAGTTGAACAAGCCCTTAACCAAACCCTTACTAGTCATGACATGTATTTCACCAAACATATCACAAACATGTAATCCACAGGTGTAAACAACAGTTTTAAGAATAGGGATCTCGTACTTATTTGAGAATCTCTAAGAGCCATTGTTCCCTCATTTCATTTGTTGCATTAACATATATTAGGTTATAGATGCATTGTCCATTCATTTACAAGTAAAAATATGATGAGAGCCATAGATAGATGTTGTCATAAAACATATACATAACCATCATAGTAACAATAGAAATACCATAAATACATCAGCCATAGAATCCACATATAAACTAGTACATTTACACATGAAACCAACGGGATGAATTTCTCATTAATGAATGTAGAAACCAACCGGGGATGGGACTAACACTTTCCACCTAACCATAGATTGGCTAAGCCAAATCTCTCTTAAGCCAATCACCCATGTTCCATATTCAAAGCATGAATGTGGGACTCATAACCAACTGAAAAGAACCAAACAAGCATGGATACTACTAGAAGTCTCCACCTAAATCGTGAGGAATTTGAGTGCCTCCTAGTCTCTCGGGATTTATCGTAATCTACAGTTTGATCCAGGGATCACTAGGTTGTACACTGAGACCCACTCTCCAAGATTTACCGTACATCCCATCCCAGGACTACTAGGCCCAATGGAGAGTAATCCACCTCTTGTCTTTATCGTATATCCTACAATTCACTAGCAAGGATTCCTAGGCTAGTGGCTTTACTATGATCCACAGTCTGGGTCAAGGACAACTAGGCCATGTGTTTGTCACTTCAAAGATCCTCCCCACTGAAATTCGAATCCATATGGCAATCCATATCAACTGATGTATGATAACCTATCTCATCAAGGCTATCATGAAATGACAAAGTTAGGTTGAAAACACTATCACACCTAGCAAAACGCTACAACAAAAAAGGTCATTAGTGAGGCTCATGCCTGTGACAAACCTTTAAGGTTGATCACCAATGTTGCATATGGTGACGATCCTTAAAAAATCATCATTGTAAGTGCATATAGTGACAATCCCTTAAGGTTTGTCACCAAAGTCATTTTCAATGACACTTTTGGTGAGGGTTGTTAAAGGCCCATCACTACATCCCTCTTTGGTGACACTTCTAGTGACGATCTTTTATTGGCCCTCACTAATGCTCTTTTTGGTTACTTTTGGTGATGGTCAGAAAATGTTTGTCATCATTGATCATTCCAATGAGTTTTTGATGATGTTATGTGACTATTGCTATATTTTTTCAAAAGATAACGATTTATGACCATTTTTATGGAGCCGTTTTCATTGTGTGTCCAAATCCATAGTGGTTAGCGTCAATCAATTTGTTAAGAAGTGATTAGTGTGTTTGATTTCCCTCAAGTACTGAGAATATAATTTTCTTATGAATCAAGAAATTATTCATATCTATTAGGTTTATTATCTAGAAAATTCTTTTTAAATGAAGTTCCACTATTGTGTGTAGGAATGATATTATTTAATACATAATCATGCTCAACTAATTCTATTAATGGGAGATACCTAGCAATCCTCAAGACTCCTATGGAACATCTTGACATGCTTTTGCACACACTAACATTCCTTAACACCTCACATGTCTTGAAACATATTTGTTTTAACAACCCCAACCCACATTTACCTACTCTTACAAGCTCTCCAGGGTAAACATGAGTTGATAATTACTATGACATGACCTGACAATCAAGTTCCAATTATGGAAGTGGGGTCTACTAACCGAAAACTTACAACAACCTCATGGGGATACCTGATCACCTAGATGTTAGGCAACAACCCCTAGTGATCTTCCCCTAAGCTGGAACTTTATTTTTCCTAACTTCATAGTTCATATTTTTGTAGGCCATAAGGCTCTAGGTGCACACATGAGCCTTCCTCCATGTAGTTACAGTCAAGATTTCTTAGTTAAGAGATTGTGGCTAGAAGCCCTATTCTGAATTTTCAGGGCTAGCTACAAACCAACTACCTAGAACAACCCAGAACTGTCCATAATCCAACCTATGATGATAATAAGTCTGCATAATAAATACTAAGGCTAAGATATTGCCCAAACTTTTCAAACACATGACAAACATTTCGTCAAACACATGGTAAACATAGTAACTATAGGTCATGAATGCAGATCTATTCATTTTTTCTTTAGCTTCATCAGATAATCATCAAGACGGATCAATGCCCTCTCAAGATATCTTCATCAAACACTAGTTATCCCATGCATTCACATAACATTCAATAATTTATTGAGCCATAAGAAAGATCCATAACAAGAGAACATTATACAACAAGAATATTCCATGCTTATAACCAACATTTAGCCAAAATGAATTCAAGACAAACTAGTCATAAAATCAACACAATAAACAATACATGTACTCATTGATCTCAATGATAAATAACACATAATAACATATTCATAAAGTCAACCAAGTCAAGGACTTCAACGTACAACCCAATCGTGGATTGGGTTAAACCATATATTATTTTAGCCAATCATGCCCATGTCATATTCCAAACATGAATGTGGGATCATCACATGGGATAAAACAAACAAAAAACCAACCAGGGAATCGAGAGGCTAAACCACCTCTACCCTCAACCATAGCGATTTCACCTGAACTAGTCTAGAAATCACTAACACCAAAACAAGCTTGGATGCCTCTGAATTTCTTCACCAAACCAAGATGATTTTTCCTATCTCCACTCATCTTCCAAAAGTTCCAGGAGAAACACCATCTCCACCCTCAACCCTTGGGAATTTTCCTGGGACCACCTCAACTAGGATCCAAAATATACCAGTCATCCAAAGCTTAACCAAAATAGGGAACTCACTAGATCATATGTATCTAGGAAATGGCAAGGCAAGGTTGAAAACACTTTCAATCTAGGCAAATCTCATGCCAATGATATCAAAGTAACTAAATAAACAAATCCATGTACCATGCATTCAAATCGCAACAAGGAAATCACACATGCAACCTGTTACCTGCAATGTTCTCCTTCTATAATTTCTTTTCCAACCTTTTTCTTTGTTCCCATGAATTCCTTTTCTTGATTTCTTGCTTTCTTACTTTTATCCAAGTGCTTTCTCTCTCGAAGTCCAAGTGAGATAGCCTCAATATCCAAGGGAATGATCGAATGCTCCTCGTGTAACCAAGAAGTGATTCAAAGTAACTAAGAGTAGCTACGAGAAGCATAGAATGTTCTCTCTCTCCTCTTGTTTCCTTTTCCTTAATTTTTCTATGCATGCATATTCTTGTCTCTTCATCTTCCTTTTCTCCTATTTTTATTTATTTCTTTAATTAATTGTCATTTATTGTCTTTTTCTTTTGCCAATGTCAATACCTATTTCCACATCCAATAGTAAGCCACAAGTGATTCCCATTATAATGTTTTTCCCTCCATTCAGCTTAGAATACGTGTCTCATGACCTTGGCTTGATTATTTAAATGGAAAATAAAACTTGGGTTGCTACATTTGTACCTAGAACATCTTTCCATGACCAAGGTTCCCAAGCACACGTTGGTTCCCAAGCACACGTTGGCATGCCCTAGCGAAACATAGCACTCCCTTAGCATGTGGTTGCATGCCCCGAAAGACCTTGGCAAGCATTGACATACATGAGAACTTTGCATTCATTGACACATGGTATGTATTGGAACCTATTGTAAGTGTGCCTAGCATGCCCCTTTTGAAGAAGGTAAAGCCCTCACTTATTAACCCTCTTATGTGTTCATTTCTTTGCATTCTAGCTTACTTCTCTCATTTTTTTCCTTGACACTCCTTGACACATGTTGGGACACCCTAGAACCCTACACATCTTAGCATGTCTTAGAACCTAGCATTCCTTGGTACTATTTGGCATGTGTTAGCATACCCTTAAACTCCATAACATGCTTTGGCACTTATTGACATGCCCTGGTATTCCCTAGCATGCCTTACTACTACCTATCATACCCTATCACTCCCTCCTTAACGCACCTAGCACTCATTGGTAGTCCCTAGCACACCCTTATATTCATTCATTTCCATGCATTTTAACCTAGTGCTTCCTTGTGTTTCCCTAGTACTCCCTAATACTCCTTGGTGTGCATTGACACTCTCTGGCACTCTTCGACATGCCTTGCCACTCCATAGAATGTCTAACACTCCTTGACACACATTAGCAATTGCAAAGTCTTTGCATGTCTAGCATGCATTGATATTCCTTGGTATGTTTTGGCATGGTATAAGATTAAAGTTACTTGAGATCAATTATTGGAAAATAGGAGAGAAGTAACAAAGGAAGATTTGGCACTTAGAATGCACTAACACTTGGAATATGATATGTTTTGGCACCTAAATTACTACGAAAAAGGCCTTTACAGGTGGTTTGGCTTGTGGCGGTCTTCCAAAACCACCTCTAAAAGTGTTTTTATGGATTTAGGAGCGGATTTTGAAACCCCCCCAAAAAGTCATGAAATTTTGAACTTTTTTAGGAGGTTTTCTAACAACCACCTCTAAAAGTGATTTCTCCTTAATTTTGGAGTGATTTTTTAAGTTATTGCTCCTAAATATATTTTTCATGGTTGTATTTTGAAACCCACCTCAGAAAGTCATGAAAATTGAGCTTTAGGGGGGGGGTTGGATTTCTAACATCTTCCTCTAAAAGTGTTTTCTCATGACTTTTTTTTTGCCCAGAGGGGTAGGGCTTAAATGAATTCCCTTAAATAAATTTTTCATGGTGGTTTTTAAACCCCCCCCACCCCCACGCACCCCGAAAGTGATGAAAAATAAACTTTTTTGTGGCAGAGGGTTTCTAACAACCGCCTTTAAAAGTGTTTTCTCATGACCTTTGTTTGGGGAGGCAGTGAAATTATTGCTCCAAATTACATTTTTCATGGCAGTTTTTTGACAAGCCCCTAAAATTCATTAGAAATAAACTTTTGAAGGAATTTTTTGAAACCTTCCCGCCCCTCCGCCCCACCCCCCCCCCCCAAAAAAAAAAAAAAACTCATGAGAATTGAACATTTGGAGGCGGTCATTTAACAACTAGCTCTAAAAAGTTCAATTCTCATGAATTTTTTTTTTTTTGGTGGGGTGTGGGGGGGGGGGGGGCGCAGAGGGTGTCAAAACCACATCCAAAATTTCAATTCTTGTGAATTTTAAGGGGGATTGTTTGATAAAACCACTTAAAAATCATGACAATGTAAATTTTGGAGGCAATTTTGGACAAATCTCCCTCCCCACCCAAAAAAAAAAAATAGTCATTAGAATTGAACTTTGGAGGTGGCTGTTAATTGATCGCCTCCAAATGTTCAATTCTCATGAAGTTTTGGGGATTGGGATCTTTTAGTGTATTGAAAGGGGTAAGGGGACATTAGGGTAGCATGAATGGGTATAAGTGAGAGGTTTGAGCATGGTTTACTTAGATCTATAATCCTCGCATTAAAGAATGAGAAGTGACCTTAGGACCTCATGGCATAGGGGCTATGGAGCTTAGAGGGAAGGAAATGAGAGTAATTGATAGGGGAAATCCCAATAGTTGTGTTAATGGGATTAGGAGGCCCATTATCGCAACCCATAACAACTAAATTCCTCTCGTTAACCCACATGCCATAATCCCTTAACCCCTACACTCATAATGCATAACCCATTAACTCCTTGATCCCTTAAACCCTAAGCAACTAACCCCTAAATTAGAATCCTTGAACAACCCTTAAAATTCATGACAATGTAACTTTTGGAGGAAATTTTCGACAACCCCCCCCCGGCAAACAAAATTACAAGAATTAAAATTTTAGAGGCGATTGTTAAATGATTACCTCCAAATATTAAATTCTCATGAATTTTGGGAGAAGGGGATATTTTGTTGTATTTCAAGGGGCAAGGGGAAATAAGGCTAGCATGTATGGGTAGAAGTGAGAGGTTCAAGCATGATTTACTGAGATCTATAATCGTAGCATCAGAGAATCATAAGGGACCATAGGACCTAATGAAATAGGGTCTACGGGGGCTAGAGGGAAGACAACAAGAGAAATTGATAATAGAACCCCCAATATTATGATAAGGGGCCCCATTATCATCACCCATAAGCCCTTAACATATAACTAAATTCCCTATATTCTTAACCCCAGAGCCATAATCCCTTAACCCATACACTCATAACTCATAACCCATTTAAGCCCTTGATCCCTTAAACCCTAAGAAAATAACCCCTTAACCCGTAACCCCTAACTTACAATCCTTGAAAACCCTAAGACCTCACCCCTTATCCTCATAAAATATTACACTTAACCTGTAACCCCTATCCCCTAAACCCCTAACCCCTTAACTAGTTGACACCTAAATCTCATAACCCTTAAGCACTTAGCCCCTAAATCTTGTGACCCATAAGCCTTTTGTACTTAACCTTTAACCTCAGAAGCCCTTAACCACTAAATCGTTAACCTCTAACCCATAAACCCTTGAAACCTCAATCCCTTGGCCCTCAACACCCTCATACCTTACTCTTTACCCTTAACCCCTAACTCTTAAACCCATAAACTCCATTAACACCTAGAACCCCTAAACTTTCCTCCTAAACTATATGTGTTTCAACACTAATTTTCTTGGTCATATTAGGTTTTTGTTCACTAAACCATCAAAATAAAACCTCCAAGTGCTACTAGGGTCTAAGGAAAAGAGCCATAAGGTCCTCAATATGATTTACATTTATGGACAGTCACATTTCCCCCAAATATCCTCGACATATTTTCTTTCAAAGGGAAATAGTATGGTCCTATAATGTCCACAAATTCATCTAAGCTCACATGAATAAAGTAATTATCATCTCCATGCATGACCCAAATGTAATTCATGTCCACTCAAAAGAAAAAAGAGGATATAAGTTTGACCCTTTAGCTATCATCATCCTTTAGCACTGGTCCATTATCTTACCAAATGTATGGGTAACAATCCCATACAATTCTACAATATTTCTAAAAGGTTTTGTCCACAACATGCTCAAAACAATTTTCAAATTCCCTTAGTTTTCTCCAAGTGATCTATTTGAAACTGACACAAGCATTCCTCAACTACATGAATGGTGCAATCTTCAAGTTATCCATATCTAGGTTCATCCTATTTTGACCCCCTTTTTTGTGCCTTCAATACAAAGTTGACCATGGTCATTTTCTAATTGGATCTACATTTTTCATCTAGTGAGAATGCCACCTCGTTCTTTAAGAATGTCTTGCTTCTAAACAAAATTACACTAATACTCTAAACATATATGGGGCTACAAGATACATTAGGAGAAGAAAACATAGGTAAAACACAACCTTATTTGTCAAACATAGGTCAAACATATAAAAAATTTAAAATAGTATACACATGTAATTCTTACATTGTTGGATGGTTTTGGATTAACTCCACCATTTTATTTCCCCATCTCCATGGTAGCTTTTCATTCCATTAATTATTCAACAATTGCTTTCAATTTTCCAAGTTCCTTGTCTTTTACTCTCAATTTATATTTTGTATCATACAGTTGAAGTTGATTGGAGAACTCTCAATAGTTGTGATAAGGGGATTAGGGGCTCCCTTAGCACAATCCATAAACCCTAATGCATTTAATCCCTTAGCCAAGGGGGGCCAATGGTGTAATTGTAGGGGCATTGAGACAAAATTTAGGGGTTCATAACATTAGGAGAAATTGAATGGTGGCACAAAAAGGTGGAAGGGGTATCATGTTGTGTATTGAATGGGCCAAGGGGAAGTCTAAGAATGGCTTAGTACGATTTATAATCCTAGCATTAGAGAATGAGAAGGTGACTTAAGACCTAATGTCATATGGGCTAGGTGGCCTAGAGGGAAGGAAACTAGATGAATTGAGAGGGAAGCCCCCAATAGTTGTGATAAGGGGATTAAGAGTCCCATTATCACCAACCATATTCGCTTAACCCATAACCACTAAATTCCCTATTCCCCTTAAACTCCAAGTCACAATCCCTTAACCTACACACTCATAACTCATAGCCCATTAAAGTTTAAGCTAGTAACCCCTGACCTAAAATACATGAATACCCTAAGCCCTAACCCTTGACTTAAAATCCATGAACCCCCTATTCCCTAACCCCTTGTCCTCTTAACTTGTGATCCTTAACCCCTAATCCCCACTAGTGCATATGGGTGGAAAATCCAATGTCATACTCCGATAGGTTGGCCATATGATTGGATTTTACTTCCAAATATTTTTTGTATTTAAAAAAAAAACCCGACATTTGTCAGATATCCGACAGACACAATTATCTCAGATATCCGACGATATGTTAGTCAAATATTTGGCGATAATTTTTTTGGTTAGATATGCGACGAAAATTGAATGTTCGACAAATATTTGACATTTGACTAAGTCAATTATCTATCTATTGGAATATTGACTATTGACAAAGTGAATGTTTTTCAAGTTGGACAACATCTCTCTAGTCAAAATCCATCGAAAGTTCATCAAAATGGCTATTTTTTTCATAATACAAAAATATTTGATTTTGCTATTTGCATTACAAATAGTTAAACACTATTGAGGTTTATTTTTTTAAATATTCACCATTGAAAGTTTGGTAAGGAAAAATGTTACATAAAATTCCTCCAAGAAGACAAAGAGATGTGAGATCTACATTGGAGGCTTTGGGTAATTTCTTTCCCTTGTTTCATCCACGTTTATCATCCTTAAGCCCTCACAAAATTCACAATTACTCTAAAGAGAATTTCAATCTCCAAAGTTTGAACATGCCAAAAATTGATTTATTTATTGCAAGCATCTTGATTTCACCATGCCTCTCTTTAAAATGAATGTATTTTCGATCAAAGTATAATCGAATTAAGGAAATGTAATATTAACATAAAGAGGGGATAAATAGAGAACCAAGTGTTGATAGCAGTACAACTTCCTCTTGGATTTCACCAAGCTTGTCTGAGAAGACAAACACGATCTCATGCGAGAAATAACCTATAAATGAAAAGAAAACAAACTAAAGGAAAGAAGTGGAGTGAAAGTGAAACAAAGTGAAGAAAATCAAAGGAAACAACAAAGAAAAGAAAAACTACTCCTACTCCTAACCTAAACAGAGCGTAGGCCAAACTTACCTAAAGCGATACTTATCATGTCACTGCCGATGCATTGGTTGGCCTATGTAGGTGAGGGAATGCATGTCAAGAAAGATATACAAGTATAACAACAAACAAGAAAGATAAGACAATACAAACCAAAACGTTCGAAGTTTGAATGAACACGTAGAAAAGTAAAAATGAAAAGTGCATGAAATACACTTTGCAGGTGTACCATATGGATGTACCATAGTGTTTAAACAAATTGTGAATCAAATACATGTAGGCATAAACTTGAAAGGAGAGTGAAGTTGAATAAAGAAGAAAATATTCTCTTTGCTATTGTGCTTGCCATGTATGACTCCTCCAATGACTGAGCAATAGGATCGTGTGATACAGATGGAGGATGCGAAAATTGTAAAATAGATTGATTTCCAATGTGTAGGAGAGAGTGATGAGGAGCCTGGAAAGATTTAACACATTTTTGATAGGAAGTGGAAATGACCTCAAGACTATGAGAACCTAACATAACCATCATCTCAGGATAAAGAGCCTTGACAGCTTAGGGAAGTTCCAATTAATCATAAGATGTATAATCAAAGATCAATGGATTAGAAGGAGGTCGTCTTCTACCACAGATTCTTGTTCAGACTCCCACACATACTCATCGAAAATGATATTGTGGGTTGGTTGTTCAAAACCAACTCCATCCATAACTTGATCCTCATGAACATTAAAAAATAGATTCAAAATAGGTGAACACAACACATCACAATCTATAGGATCAGAGGGACCAAAGGAAAGAGGACAAGGAGATAGCACTCCATCACAACCATCGAACTGACAGTCCAAACCTGCGCTGAAATTCTAGGTATGTGAGGTGGGAAAGATGGTGGTAGATCAAAAAATGAATTTTCAACTTCTCCCGCCTTAAACTACAGAACTAGAGTTGTTTAATGAGAAGAGGACGAAGGGTCACTTGGAAAAACAACCTTGTTTGTCACAAATTGAGAAGCTCTAACACAGAAGTACATTAGGAGAGGTTCAAAAGATGTAAGTTCGTGTGTATTTTTTGAAATGTGAACAAGATATTGAAATATTCATGTCAAGAACTACCAATCAACTTCATCTTTCAGAAATTCAAAACAAAAATGTATGAAACAATTGTGAAAATGGCGCAGTGATTCATTAGGTGATTTTCACAATTCGAAAATTTTCTTGCACTAATGTTTATGATCATATATATCAAAAGCGTGAAACAAATATGTGACAATATGTTCGAAAGAGTGTATGGAGGCATCTCAAAATGTGTGACACCATTACCTTGCGTTCCCTTTGAACGTGAGAATGAACAACTTACAACCAACATGCTCACAATGGATGTTGTGCTTTGTGCAGAAATCAATAAAATAAGCAGTATGCTCAAATAACATTATCTCACCCTCTCAAGGAACATACACAAATTTATGTTCATGTGGCTTTGGAACTTCTCTTGGCATATTAATTGAGTCATTAAACAATTAAGTGGATGAGAAACTTAAGGGGCATTACAAATTTCCTCACCCTCCTTGTCAACCATTTTTCCAAAGAGTTCTAAAAGCTAGGTTTTTAGTCATGTTGGGCATAGAATCCACCATAATGTTTAGCCCTCTTAAGGATTGATAGAATCTTACACTTTTGAATCCTTCTATTAGATTTTGAATATAACAAATCAATATTCTCAACTGAGTTTCCTTTTGAAGAGTTTTGTTTACCATGTAACAAATGATGACATCTAAATACACTATTACGAATCAAACATTTCATATGTTTTGACTCTTCACTATCAAGAGTCATTTCCAAAGGGCCAAGGCTTCCACGTGATTGTTTATTGTTTTTCCAATTCTATGGAAAATAAGTTTCCTTCCTTTCCTTCAAGGTAAAATATTAACACACCCAATAGGATGATGTGTAAAATATTCTTTCTAGCGATACTTGTGGCCATAAGACAATCCACCAATTCCCACCTCCCAATTAAATGTCCATAACACTTTCATAGAAGACCAAAAATGAACACCACTCGAGTCTTCAAGAGTCCATTGGTGACATTTCTTTCCAAACATAGGAATAAGACTCTAGTTAGACAAGACATGACAAGAAATCAAATCTCTCGTTCATGGGCTATACAAATATATTTAGGTATTGTGCCAATTCGCAAACATAAAGACATGCACTATGGTCCATCCCATCCTATCAAGCTTAATGAAGGTTAAAGCCCTCAAGAATGTTTGAGCAACATGTCCAATAGTCATAAGGAACATATACAAATTTATGTTCATTTGGCTTTGGCACTTCTCTTGGCATATTAATTGAGTCATGAAACAATTAAGTGGATGCAAAACTTAAGGGGCATTGCAAGTTTCCTCACCCCTCTTGCCAACCATTTTTCCAAAGAGTTCCAAAAGCTAGGTTGCTAGCAATGTTAGGCATAGAAGCCACGATAATGTTTAGCCCTCTTAAGGAGTAGTAGAACCTTACACTTTTGAATCTTTCTATTGGATTTTTAATGTAACAAATCAACATTCTCAATTGAGTTTCATTTGGAGGAGTTTTGATTACCACGTGTCAAATGATTACCATTAAATATACAATTACAAATCACACATTTTATATGTTTTGGCTCTTCATTATCAAGAATCATTTCCAAAGGACCAATGCTTCCCTATAATGTTTGGGAAGCTGATAAAATTGAATTTAATTTGTGAAAGGTTTGAAAATGAGGGATATTATATGTGTGTGTTGGGGCTTCAAAAATGAATAATTTTAGGTGGATTATAGTATTATAATGATTAAAATAATTATCTATATATAAAAATGGAAAAATAGATTTATTATTATTATTTTAAATAAATTTATCTATTAATAAAAATAAAATAAATAAAATATATTAAGTCTAGAAAATCTTGGATAGACAAACACGTGCTCTTAAAGCCCAACTTAATTGAAGTATATTAAATTTTTTATTAACAAAATTTTGTGAAATATACAGGGTTATACGACCTCATAGACCTTCTCTCAAGATTATAATTAAAGTAAATTTAGTTATTCTAAAAACCCAACCTGCATTTTCTCTCGACTTTTTCATTAATTGATGTAAAAATCAGTTAGTTAGTCTTTCTTTCTTTTCCAGAAGAAACTGAGTTTGTGTGCTCCAATTATTACCCTTTCGAAACAATCTTAAAATTATTCAAATTCAAATAAGTTTTTTTCTTATTTAAAATATTTGGTAATATTACAAACTATATATTTTTAAATAAATAAATAAAAATATTAATTTTTTATGTAAATTAAAAACATAAATATTTAAAATATTAATTATAAAATTGCATTATATTAAATTTAAATTATTTCCATATATTTAAATTTACATTTGATTTTAAGGTTTGCACATTAAAAATTTATCATTTTAAATATTTATTTTTTAAAATAATTTGATATAGTTATTTTTATTAAATTAATCTTATTTAATTTGTTGTAATTTAAATTTATATGTATTTATTTTTTAATATTATAACTAATTTTTTATACTAAATTCAGGAATGTTACCTAATTTTTATATAATTATTTGCTTTATAAATTTATTATTATTTTAATAATTATGATAAATTATATTTTATTTAAGTTTGAATGAAGATTTTTATGAGTAGGAATGAGGATTTTTTTTAATGGAAAATAATTAATTTTAACTTCATTTAAATAGGAATGAGGATATTTAAGAGCGAGAATGAGGATTTTTTTAACTCGGAAAATAATCAAATTTAACGAGGATACTTATGAGTCAGAATGAGGATTCTTTTAAGACAGAAAATAATCAAATTTAACGAGGATACTTATGAGTCGGAATGAGGATTCTTTTAAGCAAGAAAATAATCAAATTTAACGAGGATACTTATGAGCGGGAATGAAGATTCTTTTGAGCGGGAATGATCATTCTTTTAAGATGAAAAATAATCAAAATTAACTTCATTTAACCTAGAATGAGGATTCTTATGAGGAATGAGGATTATTTTAAGCGAGGAAAAGAAAGAAAGAAATTATAAAAGGGCGCAACTTTGTTCTAGTAAAGGGATAGGAAGAGTCGTACAAGGAATGCAAGAAGAAGTATTGTGAGGATACTTATGAGGGGGAATGAGGATTCTTTTAAGCTGGAAAATAATCAAATTTAATGAAGATACTTATGAGTGGGAATGAAGATTATTTTGAGCGGGAATGAGGATTCTTTTAAGAAGAAAAATAATCAAATTTAACTTCATTTAACCTAGAATGAGGATTTTTATGAGTGGGAATGAGGATTTTTTTAAGCGAGAAAAAGAAAGAAAGAAATTATAAAAGGGCACAACTTTGTTCTAGTAGAGGGATAGGAAGAGCCATATAAGGAATGCAAGAAGTATTGTGTGTGTATGGAATATTTGGGTAAAGATGCAGCGATGTGGAATGTTAGGGTAAAGATGTAGCAGTAGTGTACAGCTATGATAAGAAGATGACAAGAAACTTTGGGTAGAAGATGACTTTAGCTGGAATGAGGCTTCTTTTAAATGGGTAAGAGAAGCAAGAAATTATAAAAGGCCCTTTGTTTTAGTAGAGGGATAAGGAGAGGGATACAAGGAACACAAGAAGAAACACTCTGTGTACGTGGAATATTTGGGTAAAGATGCAATGATGTGGAATGTTAGGGTAAAATGGAGCGACAATATAGAGTCCTGATAAGAAGATGACAGGGCCATGATTTCAGGTAAATTCCTTCAAGTTATTGTTTTTTTGTTGAGTTGCATGATTTTTATAGATATCTTCTCTTCAAATTCTTTAAAAATCAATTTAAATAAAAATTTTGATTTTGTGTTTTATTAGTTGATTTCTATTTGTGATTATGTAAGTATATTTGATTTTTTTGTTTCTTTACACAATATGCACTTTTGATGGTTAAAATATGGTTTTATGTGTGATTTTTTTTCTTATAATAGAACATGAATAGTAATAGTAATATCATAGCCCTAACCGTAATTTTATAGTTGATATTTTTTTTTAAGAACATAATTATTTGCGTCATTGTAAATCCAAAATTCCTTTTCAGCACGTAGGCCCAAAATTATCTTTTCTATTTCTATTGAAAAGAAAGAAAAATTCATAACCCTAACCTTACTTTTATAGTTGATATTTTTTTGAAGCAAATAATTATTCTCATCAATATAAATCCAAAATTCATTTCCATCCATATAAATCCAAAATTCCCTTTTCTAAGAAAAAAAACCAGACCGAAAAAAAAAAAAACCCAAAATCCCTTAAACAAAAAACAAAAAAAATTAAATTTTTATAAAAAAAAAACATGTCCCCACCAAGAAAATCTCGCTCCCCCTTATCATGTGCTCTTTTTCACCCATACTGCTCGGAAGGAACAGTACAACACATTCGAAAGGAAAGTAGGCTATTTGATATCTAATAGCAGCGTGTAATGGTTAGGAAAAGAGTCCATGAATCCACCGTAGAATGAGCCAGTGGATCCACTTTTTGCAGCCCTAGAAAAAGCATCAAACCCTACTACTTTCTTTGAAATCTAAATACCTTTATAAACTTCAGAAGGTTTCTTTTTAAAAGAAGTGACTTGCAGTAACTTTCAGGCATAATATCTTACTTCAGGTCAGAAACTAATAAATAGTTAGAAGGTAAAACCATATAGTATGTAGTTGTAAGGACATCTATAATAAGTTACTGAAATGGGAAAAGGAAATCAGAGGCAAATAGGAACATAACTATAAATTGGTTACAAGACTCATCTTAACAGAAAAATGGAAATATATTATAAATATAAATATACAATTATATTTAAAAGATATTCATATTTTTACCACATTTTTTGTTTGTGTTCTTA
>APFE030687057.1:47478-112471 GCA_000404065.3 Pinus taeda | reverse complement strand
TAGGATCATGAAGAGCTCCTTCATACATGACTTAACTCTTTGACATATTAATAAATACTAAAAGATGCATCAAGAACAAGTCTTTGACCTAATGACACTTCTTGCTCATGAAACCCATGTAGCAAGGCATACAAAAATAATTTGTTCTCTTTTATTACATTATTTACAAATATCAAATCACTATGAAGACCAAACCTAGTTACACTTTCTTCAACAGTCCCTCTTAACTATGGAGGCATTCATAATGGTACTTGGTCATTCTCAATGTGAAGAATTTCTCATAAGAAGAATCGGATTTGCAATCCATCTGTTATAGCATCATTTCAACCAACATTATTTTTATATAGCAAGGCCCTGGCTAACAACTCTATCTCTCATTTAGAGCAAAGCACACAATGTTGGCAATACCAATGACTGATAGACACGCATCATCATTGTCTCTCTTAGGGTCATACCCACCTAGATGTTCTCCGAGTATGCCCTATTAGGAATATTCTCATCTTGGGTTCCTAGCCCTCAAAGAACATCAATTCTCTTTCCCACTCTTGTCTTAGATACCCTACCACAGCCTCAAAGGGTGTTAGATTCCAGATGATTACACAATCCTCCATTCTTTCTTCCAAATTGAAGATAAGAATGTCGTGTCTAACTCTCCCTCTTAACCAGGGATGAATTCCAAGTTTCTCTTCACTTATAAACTTACTCAAGTTCCTTTACTCATAGGAAACTCCCAGAGCTCCCTCTTAAATAGGGACTCTATCATCAATACTTTATAGGGTCTTCTAGTTGACTGATGATCCAAGACCATGATGTCATCAATTTCTTCATATGTAGGGTTCAACAATCCATCAGTTTCCTTCATCATGTCATTCCTTCTCTCCCAGAAGGTATCCTCCTTGGCTTTACATATAGGGCTTCCTTCATAGGGCCATCTATCTTTATTTTTCCTTCAACAGTGGTTGCTCTAGATCACAAGGTACATAGTTGTGACATCCTTCACAACTCTCCTTACCCTGGCCTTGCACACATACCCAAAATTTCTCCAAGAGGTTAGAAACCAAAAAGCAAATCACATATTACCTTTTTGGTGATGGCCTTTTCTAGTGACATCTTCTTGTAGTTATCAACACCCTGCATACATGTTGACACATCTCCCAAAGATATTTGTTGTCAAGGGTCTTCATCTTTTCAGACTATCATCAACCTCTTCATATATTTCCGAGAGATTTCCTAGTCAAATCTTCCTGATCCTTTGGATGTTGACTACCCCCATCATGGTTGCATATTTCATGATCTCTTCCATCCTCACACCTTCCATCCCTAGGAGCTTTTAGTCAGAGTTTATTGTAGTCAACCAACTCATAGGACATATTATGTTGATTTCATCTAGAGAGGCTTATGCCTTCCTTCCTCCTTTCAGAGGAGGAGATCCTTTTTCTCTTGATCATTCTTGATCCATGTTACCTCCAACCATATGACATGACATTAAAATATTAAATATAAATACAATCATACATACCTCATTTTACTTTTAGGTCATCCAGGCTTCTTCCAAGAGCTTCCTTGATTGAAAGTACCTTTAATCCCTTGATCCGCTTCATTTCTCATGTCATCATCTCATGAATTCCATAAGTTGGATTTCATAATGAAACACTTGCTACCTCTCTAGATCAATGAAGTTTCCATTAGAGAATCTTTAGGATCTTGCATATCCTTATCTGGAAAATGTTTCCTTTGTCCTGGATGACTTATTCCTTTTCTTTAATGTCCAATGAGGTTCCTAAGAGCTATATTCTTCATGTTTGACTATTGTGGATTTTGTCTTCCATAATTCCTATGGTGGTGATTTGAGCTCTTGTTTCTAATGCCTTCATGATGATATGCGGCATCATAGTCATATCTGCAAGGACTTATCATAGGACCTTTTGTGAGGGACACCATTCACTCATAATAGAGGTCTATTACTCCCTCTTTCCTTGGCCCCTTTTCTTTAGCTTCCTCTATCCTTTTGATGATATGAGATTCTTTCCATAATAGCACTGAATCTTAGCTATATTATTCTTGTTTGAGGACCAAAATTTAGCCTTCAACACTTTTGTCCATAACTTGTCCTTTTTCCATCTTGCATAGATACCACAAGTTGTTAAATGAGGAAAATTCGATGTTTGCTTTTGGAAGATTGATCTTTGTCTTGGATAGCTACTTTAGATTGAATACATTTTACATAGGCTCATGAAGAGCTCCTTCATACATGACTTGACTCTTTGACATATTAATAGATCTTAAAGACATCAAGAAGAAGTCTTTGACCTAATGAAACTTCTTGCTCTTGAAACCCATGTAGCAAGACATACAAAAATAAATTTTTCTCTTTTATTACATTATTTACAAATATCAAATCATTGTGAAGGCCGAACCTAGTTACACTTTCTTCAACAACTACGACATTAGTTCAAGTGCGGTCCCCATAATCCAAACTTATGTAGGAATGAAACATAATATAGATATAAACATAAACACAAAGATTCAATATAAATAAATATTCATTTTATTAATACCAAAGAATTGAAATATTCTTACATACATAATGGAAATAAACTAGCTCAGGCATGGTAGCTTATCTATGAGAAGAGATGTCCCAGCTACATGCCTCTGAACTGTGTTACAATGATGATTAAGGGCCTTTTTATTATTGAACAACAAAGGGAAATAATAACCAACCAAAACTGTTACACTGAAATTTGTCACCATGACTATCTGCAGTTAATATGGCTCCATCAATAGTCATATTATCCTCCTTGTCAAGCCTAATACCTCTGCTCTTCATGTCAAGCTTCAAAAAAGAGAGAAAATCACTAAAAACATGTTTATCTCTGGGTACGCAGGTTCTCTCTACCTTGCTTGCGTGTACGCATCCCAAACTCATTGTACCTGCATACTTGTACGCTCTGTAAGCTAAAGGATGGGTTCGTACCCCTGTAAAGGTCAAAAGGCACGGGTGTCATCTTAAAAAAGTTACTTGTGGTCACTTCTAGAGCCTTCTAGAAGAGTGTTTGACGTGTATTGAGCGCCTCCAGATGGTCCATGCATCCCTATGATAGAGGAACTTATCCCATCAAGAGAGAAGCTACCCCATCCAAAAGAGGGAGTATCCCATTGATGTTGGAACTGAATAACTTCCTCTAGAACGCTATAAATATAGGCCTTGGGCCAGAGGAGGGGAGGTTGAAAGCTGAACATTCCAAAGGGGAGATGCTGCTGGAATTAGTACTTCCATTGTTAACTTGTGAGGAGAGATTACCATCCTTTCTTGTTGCCATATTGGAAGTGGGTGAGCTTGTCAAAGTAGAGGAAATCTCTTGTTGGACCCTGGGAGGAGCTTGCACAACACCAGGGCTCAGGTTGTAATGGTTCCTTTTTTGTTTCCTTAATACAAATAAGTCCATTCTTCTCAATGATTTGTTGTTAATGAATTATTTCATGTACTCCTTGGTCTATGTGATGAATATGCTTTGTTTTATGAAATATTCAGGTGTGATGTAATCGTTTGATTGTTAGTGTATGTAGGTTTCAAAGTGAAGGAGGAGCTCATCTGGATCGACGAGGCTAGACTGCTACAACAAGCGTTGGACTTGAGGTAGGATCGAAAAAAACTTGGTTTCTCATAGAATAATACATGTTTAGATAAGGATTGCTCTTAATTGTCTTGTTTGTCACTAGAGAGTCTTAGACTCCTAGGGAGGTTAGTTTTGTCAGCAAAAATAACTCTTTCTGCATGACAAGTATTATGATGGATTATATGTGTTGTATATGGCTATGATTTCATTGGTATTTTTGTCCCTATTATGTTGGTTATGTATGTGTTTTATGAAAACATCCATGTGTGGCTCTCATCATGTTATTATTTGTTATTGAATGATCAATGTATCTATGACTTAATGGATGGAATGACAACTAATGTGATAAGGAGGCATGCTTCATAGAAAATCTTAGATAAGTATGAGTCCGCCATGCTCAGATCTGTTCTTTAAACCTATCAATTACATGCTCATGGTATGTTTGATGAAATGTATGCGATGGATAGTAGGGGTTTGGCTAAGGTCTTGATCATCTCATTGATTTTGCATCATTGTGTCCCTGTAATTTTCCTGATTTTAAGCATTCATTCAATTCTGGGCAGTGGCCTGGGCACTGGGCCTGAAAAAGTGGCTTAAATCCCAGGGTCACTAGCACTAAACTAGCAATTTTGGTCCATAGTCGCTAGTAAGCAGGCCTATGAGAGCAACTTTGGGTTTCTGGTCACTCCCTTGCCCATAGCATGAGAGCAACTATGGCCTAAGAGGTCCAGAACAGCACTAGGACCTAGGGACATGCTGTCTGAGTGTTTGACTTGTCTTGTAAGGGTTATGTTGACGATGTTGGGTGATTGTGTGTGATGTTCCGTCAATTCCATTTCCTTAAGGTTACCTAGGAGTTCGAATCATATCATAGTAGCTTCTTGTCGCATGTTTACCCCGGTTGGCTGGTTACTTGGGTAGATATGGAAGGAGGGTGTTACAGAGTGGTATTAGAGCATGGTTACACTCTCGGGTTGTGTGTTGATCATTCTTTCATGTTGGTTGCATATGTGTTCCTTATGCATGTAGTCCATGTGCTTGTTGCATTTTCATAGTGTTGATCATTGTTGTAGTGTTGTCGCCATGTGAAGGCTGAAGGTGTATTCGTGGAGTATGTCTTCATGTGTGTAGAGTTGATTATTCATTGTTATGCACATTAGTGTTCACATGTTATCAAATGCACGTGAGGTGGTTGTTGTTGTCGTGCATGATGTCATGGTTTTTGTAGTTGATATGGTCATGCATTGATTATTGGACTCTAGCTATAATGGTGTGTATATGGTTTTGCACTGATGTGTTATGTTTATATGTAGTTGTTATGCATGTATGGTCTTGGTTATAGTTATGCATGAATAGTAGGTCAAACATGCCTTGTGAAGTCATGATATGAAATTTAGGTCATCATGATGCTATTGGTTGTTATGATGCTAATGTGTTGAATGAGGTAAAGCAGGAAATGCAGATGATCAAAGTGAACTTGCAGCATTGGACCTCGAGGTGAGAGCATGTCGTACATGCTTATATGTTGGGCATGCAGGTATGTAGGTTAAGGAATGTTATATGCATTAGGTTATATACATTAGGTTTATGTACATGTATTTTGATGTTATGGTTACATACATGATATATGATAATTGATTAGTATAGTTATATGCACATAGTCATATAGTCAAGAATGATAGTAGCATGTGGTTGTAAGCATTACTATTGTTAGTTAGGTTAGATAACTTGATGATTATGTTATATGATATGTTGTTGATGAGTATGTTATAGGTTAACTTGTTGTTGCTATACGACAGTTAGCTTGATGATTAGGTTTTATGTTATTGATAAGCATGATATATAACTTATTGTTGTTATGTGCTATTAACTTGATGACTAGGGTTATTTCATTGAGATCTTTATGTTGTAATTTGGATTAGTCATGTGTGTGATGGTTATGTTCATTGTGTTGAATATCTTGATGTTATATGTATTATGCTAACCTGGTTGACCTATGTAGATGGTTATGGTTGCGATATTTAGGTATGAACCAACATATTTGTGATATGGTGTCGTACTAATCTAGATTGATCATACATATGTGATTGTTATGCATGAACGACAAATGCTTATGAGCTTATGACATGAACATGTTAGTTAGTTACTGTTATGGATATCATAATTTATGTTTGAGTTGATATGTTGTGAAGTAGTATCGTGCTAACCTAGCTTTATTGTGTAGATAAGATAGCCTCCCCTGATATACATTAAGGTATGAGTTTTCTTATGTCGTATATTTGGCACTTGGTTGTTTGATTATGACGTCTATTTGGTGTTTGAGTGTTTGGTGCCTAGTAGATTTATTTAACATGGTATGTTTCCAAGTTGGTTGAATGTTTCATGAATTTCATAATATGAGTATGCGTTCCAATGATCTTGTTTTAAGATGGTTCTACTAACACATATGTGTTGAGACAATTGATATGTACTTGAGTGTAGTAGGTGATAGTTGTAGCATTATGTCTAATGACTATGAGTTGAATATGGATTATGACATGATTGTTTGGAAAAGTTGATTTTTCAAATTGATAGATTATTGTCTTGATATTTAGAACATGTGGTTGACATGTGTGAGAAGTTGCAAGAAACATGCTTGGTATTAGCGTGATGAGGTAATAATTGATGTGTTTATATAACTAATAGTTGGGTGATGTGACATTATATAGTAAGACCTAGTTGTAGTAGGGTAAAGGTAAAAGAAAAGAATCTGGTAAGAATTCCTTTAGCTATGTTTGGAAACCCTAATTCCAAACAAACGAGTGCTTTGCATACGGGGAGTCTTCTTAACCTTGATTTTATTTGACATTATGTGGATATGTGTTAGATTCATTAACATGTACTTGACAGGTATATTAGCTAGTCTTTAGTTACAGGTGGATCTGTCAAAGGATTGGAGTCCCTTGAGAGATGGTGTGGATGTGTTCAGTTGCAAGCAACATGCTTGGTACAACAAGATAAGGTAATTGATGTATTGTTATGTTTATTTATGCACTAACGTTATGTGTTTATGGCAGTATAAAACAGGGAGTTGTATGGAAAGAGAGATTGCCATGAATCTTGAAGAAGGTTCAGGTTGAGCTTTCCCTCGGAAGCATTGAGAACCATGGGGATTGAGTCATGGTGTCTGTCATTAGTCTTGTGCTTTTGGTATTTTGCAATTGTTGCACTTGACTTGCGATTTTGACTGTGTCTAGTGCATAGTTATACCACTTTGTTGTGGTGTCATATTGCTGTGGGTTTTCATGGTTTTCTTCTTAGTTGTTTCTTGTCTTTCCTTTTATGTTTTGAGTCTTGGGAATTGTTTGGGAAAGAGGAAAGTTAATGGAGCTTGAGGAGAGTTGTGTGGTACCCGAAAGGTAATTTAAGATTTAGATGAAGCTTTGGGCATGAGTAAGCGTAGTGGAGGGTAAGACTGTGAAAGTGGGTTGGAATGGATGGGTCCATTGTGGTAAATGGACGGTGGCAATAAAAACATGAGAAAGGTAATAAAAAAAGGTAAAGTAAATGGATTTGAGGTGTTAGATGCCTTGGCTGTGTTGGGAACTGTTGTTCTCAATGTCATGCATGTTGTGCACAAATAAATAAGTGTTATTAACCTAGACCTCATTTCATCTGGTAATTATGTTATGAGCATGAATATGTTGATGTTTATATGTATGTATGTGTATGTATGTATGTCATGTCTGACAGGATTAACATGGATCATGATTATTTTATGCTAATGTTTATATGTACATATGCATGTCATTGATTGACTAGATCATTATTATTCTATGTTGATGTTTATGTATATGTATGTATGTATCCATGTATTTATGTCATTGTCCAACAGGTCATTAGGAATCATTCTCGTGGAGGAATGACTACTTATGCAGGAGAATGGCATGACGAGGTTGTTGGTCTTATGGGAATCAAAATGGAAGAGTAGTCATGAAAAATATATGAGGTCATTATCATGTGAATAATTTGTATTATATGCTTGTATTATGCCTATGTTTATGTTATGCCACAAAATGAAAGCAGTGTGGTTTGCGGCATGCTAGGATAAGCCTGGATAAGACACTGGAAGCAAGGTTGCTTGGTAAAGAGTCGGTTTGGTTTTGGATGTGTGGTATGATTGTTGTGCATATGTCGTATATGTTGTACTTGTTGCACCTATGATGTTGTGTACATGCAGTGTGGTGTATATTTAGTGTGTGTACATGTTTATTATGGAATGTTATGTACATGGTGTAGTATAGATAGTGTTGTATGAATGTTGCATATTCAGTGCTAGGTACAGATGATGATATGTACATGTTGGAAATGCAGTGTTATGTACAAGTTGTGTTGCACGCGTGTTGTACATGTGGTGCTATGTACATATGGTGTGTTGTGCATGGTTGTACAAATGGTGTTGTGTGCATGTGGTGTTGTGTACATGTTGTACAAGTGGCGTTTTGTGCAAGTGGTGTTGTGTACATGTCTTTTTGCATGTGGCATTGTGTACATGTGGTGTCACGTACATGTCGCGTGTCTAGTACTGTGTACATGTGGTATTGTGTACACGTTGTACAATGGTGTAGTGTACATATGGCATTGTGTACACGTTGTGCACGTGGTGTCGTGTACATGTGATGTTGTGCACACGTTGTGCAGGTGGTGCTTGGTACATGTGGTATTAGTGTACACGTGGGATTGAGTGCATGTCATACATGTTGTGTTGTAGACATGCGGTACTATGTATGTGCATTGTGTAGTCATGGTATCGTGACATATGCATTCATTGTGTTGCACTATAGACACGTATTTGTGTTATGATTGTGTTGTACACCGGATGTAGGCATATGTATTGTGTTGTGTTGTACATCGGGTATAGAAGTAAAAGTTGTGTTGTATATTGGGTATACATGTATGCATTTTGTGGTGTCACACGTCGTGTGCAAATGAATGTCTTCTAATGTACATTGTGCACGTATTTCTACGTACATTGGGTGTAGGTGTATGTGTTGTATGCCAGGGATCGGTGCATACGTTGCATGGTGTTGTATGGCATATGTGGTTGTATGTGTGTGATGCATGTTATGTGTATGTGCACTTGGTTGAGGAAAATGCACTGGGTGTTTGTTGGGTGTGGAAAATGATCCAATGTGCGTACTGAATAAGAACAAAGGCATAAGTAAAGATCGATGGAGGATAAATATTGGTATTGTATTTCAATTTTACTATGCATAGGATTTATGACTCTAGTCTATGATGATTACATGTGATCTATGATTCTAGTTTATGATGGTTACATGTGATTTATTATTTTGATCTATGATGGTTATGTTTTGAGCTAACCTGATGTGATGTTTTTATACATGATGCTAGTTTGACTTGTCGTGATAGGAAGTAAATAGGATTGCAAGTGTAACTTATTGACAAGCTACCAATGAGGTATGATTTGAGTTTATTTCAATTTATTTTGAATCTAATGGAAGTTATGTGCATGGTACAAGAATGCATGAACATGCCCGGTTGGGTGATTGAAATCGACTGCTAGAATTAACAGCATCAGCAAAAGGAATTGGAAAATGCATCAGTATGCTGGTAAAGCCTTCAGGAGCAGGGCCATTGTGGGACACGGGTGCCCAATACTGCCCATTGATTTCCATGAGCATGATATGACCAATATGATGGTTTTAAGGTAGGTATATGCCTTGTTTGTTGTATCTTTCGATGTGAGGAAGCCTTGCCAAGGGATGGACTACCTGGGATGGAGGTGTTAGTGGAACCTGGAAGGTGAGTGACTACACATAAGGGGTGACTAGATTTCCCGAGGGACTGTGTAGCAGAGAAGGGAAGGTCACAGGTGAATTTTTGGGTCGTTAGCATTTCCAAGTGGAATCAGATACACATTGGGAGAACGCCCTGGAACAATGAGCCGATAACTGTTCACTGAGAGGACAAGTGGTGCAGGATTATAGCGTTGGACATTGGATGCAAATTTGACTTTGTAGTGGATTCTGGACTTCCTGGGAAGGAGGTGAATCCTGGTTTTAATTTTAGGGTGGAGGTGTGAGCCTCTAGATTCCCTTATTGCAGAAGAAGGCATCATATCCTTTTATTTTCTGGATGAGAAAATGTATATATTTGTATGTGTATATTACTGTAAATATTGTATCGAGTTGGTTTATAAAGCTCCATAGACAGTATGGTTATTTGCTGCTTGAAGAAAATGTGTATTTGTATATGTGGTTATTGTAAATATCGTAATGAGTTTTTTTATAAAGCTCCAGTAAACGTATGTTTGTCATGTTTCAGCAGTGGTCATTGTAAATACTGTAACGAGCTATATTATAAAGCTCCATGGGTAGTATGTTTTGTTCTCAGCAGTCTTGTTGGTTATAGGTGTCATTGAACACCGAGGATGGTATTCCCCCAAGGGGGAGGGTTCTATAACAGCCTTGGTGAAAAATCCCATGTAAAAATATAAAAGGCCATGGTCGATGGGATACATATTCCAATCTAAATGGTGGGAGGAACATCGTAGTGGGTGTTGATTCAATTGTTATGGCTAAGGAAATTTGAAAAGGCAATGGCTAAGGATTTGAAAAGGCAAAATGGCATTTTTGGCACAATTATTTATGAAAATAATGGAAATTAGGAGAAAATGAAGGTGAATGGTCATAGGTTGCATGTGAGGAGGAAAATGAAGGAAAATAATGGAAAATGAAGAAAATAGAGGCCTCATTAATAAAAGGGCTTCTGAGGATCAGTGGGCAAGACTTGATCTGTTCATTTTTGGAGCTCTCTCATTATTCTCTCTCTCTCTCTCATACTCTTGGATACTTAGAGTTTTCTTGTAGCACTCTTGGATGGTGTCATACTTGGGTTCTTGGAGCAAGAAGGCAAAGGAATCATGATCAACAGCTATAGTAGCTTTGCTTGTAGGTACTGAGTTGCATGTATGTCTTCCTCACTAGTTTTGGCATGCATGGCACATGCATGTGGTTTCTTGGTTATGATATGTCAATGGAATGGAGGATTGCCTAGATTGACAGTGGATTTTCCTAGCCTTGGTCCAGGAGGATCTTGTCAGATCAGTTGCACAGGTTCAATTTCGTCGTCAACATTCAATGTCTAGTATCTTCAACTTCGACAGAAATGTTATGGTTGTCTGGTAATGTCAATAGTTGATATGGTTTTCATGATGATATGGTTTTGTACTTGGTTGTCGACATGTGTTTGTTGTCAGTTCTGCCAGGATTTGGTCGTTGACATGGGTTTATCGTCCGTCTCGCAGGATTTGGTTTTCGACGTGGGTTTGTCATCCATTTTGCAGGGTTTGGTTATCGTCATGGGTTGTCATCATGTGATGTTTGTTGCAAATGTCACTTTGTGACAAAATAAGTGTGCATGGGTTTGTTTTAGATCTAAACATATAAAGCCTACATTCCAAACCCTAATCAAAATTCATCTATCAAAATGACCTAACCCTAAACTACACCTGAAACCATAACCTAAATCCTAAGTTTTAAACCCTCTTGGGTCATTACATTACATACAAAACTATGTAATAAACATTACAAACCAATCAACCAAACCACAAGTTCCTAACTGCATCGGAACCGTGGAAATAACCACGATCATGTGAGTGGATACAGGGGATAATCGTCAGGGTTAACGGTATTAGGGCCTAACCGCGCGGAGATTTCAACTGTAACTGCATCGGGAGAAAACCTCAGCATGTGAATAGAGTTAGCTGCACAGTTAGACTAATCGTAGCAGCTAACTGCGCGGGGAACAGAACCATCAGCGGTAGTTGTCACATGCTGTGGAAAAACCACGCTAGTAGTTGGAACCGTCAAGTATCAGCCGCCAGGTGGCAGCCTGCAGTTAGATGGTGGTTGTTTACATGGTAACAATCATCTTCCATGTTGTTTATTGATCTTCAACGGGATATATGTTATCCAAAGTTTTATTTTGGGTTTTGAATTGTTGTTATGAGCTAAACTAATGCAACCACCATGTGACTAGGTACTAAGGTGTTCCCTAGTGGTTATATCGAGTCTATAATGATGGTTAATGCTTAAAATTAGCATCAAAGAGTTTGAATGAACCCAAAATAATTATAAATTCACCTTTTTTATCATGAAGAGAGGATCAAAGTGGTTTTGAGTTTTGTATGCAGATTCTGGAGAATATAGGTTCTTTTTGTTTTTAGTGTAATAGGAGCATCCAAAGTCAGAATTGGGAACCGTGATAGGCGTTGGAATGATAATTCAAAGAGATTTCTTGTGACAGTGACCAGAAGTGCCTGTGTGCATAATTAGTCTAGTTAATTTTCTGTGTAATCGACCTCCTTCGGATTCAATCCTAATAAATCAGACGCTCATCTTGAAAGCAAACCCAGAGACGTAGTCCATCAGGGACGAACTCTGCAATCAATATTGTTGTTTGGTATCATTGTGTTTTTGTTATTTTTCACTTCTGTTTTCATCTTGCTTATGTTTCAATTTTGCCGTCAATTCATTCCTTTTCAAGCAGTCTTCGCGGTTAAAGCACTTTAAGTTAACATTCAATTCACTGATGGCATTAACCAGTTCTACTTTAGTTTAACATATGATCATTTCATATCATATAATTTGGTATCAGAATAGGTTGCCTTTGTAGAATTTTTCCAGTGAATGTTAACCAGGTCAAAGTCGCAACGTGGAGAAGGAACACTCGAGGAGATTGATCCAGAGATTGGAAAGCGAAGAGTCGCTCATACGTCGACCATGACGGGATGTGATGCAGGCGAAAATCCTGAAACTAAGATGAGAGAGGAACAATTTTAGCAAGAATTCTTGAGTATGCAGCAGATGTTGGGATAAATTTACGAAGATAAGAAGGCGAGAGATGCATCTTCTTCTTCAAAGACATCAAAGAAGGACAAAGGTAACGACAAGGCTGATAAACCTCCTTCACCTCCATCATCTCCATCATCATCATCATCATCTTCTTCTTCTAGTGCAAAATATTAAACAGAAAAGAAACCTAACAAAACATCTCTTTTGAAACTTGATGTGAAATTTGTGTTACCTATTTATGATGGCAAAATGAATCCTGAAAAGCTAGATAACTGGATTAAGCAGTTAGAAGTGTATTGTCGTATTCATAACATTTCTAACGATAAAATGAAAATTCAGTTAGCTACACTTAGAATGGGGGGAACATCTTTAATCTGGTGGGAAAGTAAAACTCAGATAGATGTAAAGAAGAAAGGTAAAGTCGTCTCTTTATGGTCTAAGTTTTTAAAAGCTCTTAGGAAACTATTCTATCCTTTAGGATACATGAAACAAGCTGTTATTGATTGGCAGCATTTGAGGCAAAGTAAAGGGCAGAGTGTTCAAGAGTTCAGAAAGAAAGCATTGGCACTTGGTATTTCATTGGATACACGTGAAACTTTATTAAAATACATCGACAGTTTACATTCATATTGGCATCATATATTATTGATGTTTAATCCTGATGGTTTTGATGAAGTGTGTGTTCAAGCCATACATAATGAATCAGGTGGCAGACCATTTAAATTTTCACCACAATCATCCAAAGAGTTGGAAATCAAGGATTCCAATGACAGTAAAGGGAAGAAAAATTCGAAGAGAAAGAAATCAGTGATAGTTCAGAAGGAAAGACCTACTTGTTCTCATTGCCAGAGAATCGGTCATGATGAATCTGGGTGTTGGAAACTTCATCCCAAACTTAAGCCCAAAAAGTTCCTTAAAGAGAAGGATGAAAAGAAAGCAATTGCAGCAATCCAGCAAGATCTAGGTTTCGATTCAGGTGGTGAAAGGAGGATAACCGCCATAGTTTCGACAGGTAAAACTTCTGACACTAGTTCAAGTTCCAATACTATTGCATCTTCATCAGACATAAATCCTTCAAATGAGGATAAAAGAGTTGAATTATTAAACATAAGGATAACTTCTAAGCACACAATGATAGATACAATGTTTGACAGTGGATCACAGACAAATTTAATATCTGAATATTTAGTTAAGAACTTGGGTTTCGAGACATGGAATCATCCAAGACCTTACCCATTAGGATGGCTAAATAAATCAACTCAGATAAAAGTCACAAAGCAGTGTTGGTTAAAATTTGTCATTACAGCTAATTACATTGATGAAGCGGAATTAGATGTGGTTCTAGTAGACATATGTAGAGTTGTCTTAGGAAGTCCTTATCTTTATGATCGTGATGCAATGTTTTATAGGAGAGAGCATAAATATCACCTTAAGAAAGATGGGGTTGAATTTATTATCATGGCACATCAAAGTAAAAATCACTTGAATTTAGTTGTTGCTAATAAGATGAAGTGATTAATAAGTTCAAATAAGAGATTTGTAATCATGTGTGTAAAGGAACAACATAAGAATCAACATGATGTTTGTTCAAGTTATGAGTCTCAGCTTAAAGATAGTTGGTCAAAGAGGTAGAAACTTTTTCATTTTTATTTAAAGAAACCAAACATCTTACTCATAAGCCGAGAATGCAACATGAGTTACAGTTGATGACCAAAGCTCCTCTTCCTAATGTCAGAATGAATTATTTCAGTCCAAGTTTGGAAGTTATAAGTTACATGGATGCAGGTCAGTATTGGGGAAATTCAGTGTTACATTTATCTTGTATTGTATCACTATTTCATGTTTCAAACATTTTGGAAGCCCCTTTTCAAGTGGAGAGGAAGCCCATTTGTTTTCATATCAAAGTCTTTTCTAAAGCAGTGTCAAAGTATCTAATACATCTAAGGGAAACTTATGCATCATGAGAAAGTGCTAATCAATGGACACATCATTTAATGAATGAAGAAACAATGATTCAAACAAATCAAAAACCACTTCAATATTTTCAAAATCAAACTAAGTTGCAGCAGTTTTCACATCACAGTTTCATGGGTTTATTATAGCAAGTTCACTTAGTAATCAAGAATCAGGAAAGTATCTCAAGTCAAGTAGCTGGTATGGTGCCAAGAATGTCTTTGAATGCTTTTGTTATTCCACAAAATAGATTGTTAGTATATGTCAAAGGTATTGAAAAATATTATGCAAATATTGTTTTCAAAGATGTTTATGAATCACTAATTCATGGTACTTCGTAGAAAGAAGTCAATTGACATGTTCATAATAGGTTGTTTAACCATCTTCGCAAGTTGTGCATACTACAGATGGATGGAACAGTTCACAGATTCAAAATGTGCCATGATCAACATCATCAGGGTCATCACTTTCAGGTGGTTGATCGAATGTATTGGTACATCATCAGGGCAAGGTGGAGAGTGACGAGCTCTACCCTCATTTACTATCTGTTTAAATCAAACTTTTGTGGTCCAAAAGCTTTCAAGTGGAGAGGATTGATCCAAGAGGATCTTGTCAAATCAGTTGCACAAGTTTAGTTTCATCGTCAGCATTCAGTGTCTGGTATCTTTAGCTTCGAAAATAATGTTATGGTTGTCCGGTAATCTCAATAGTTGATATGGTTCTCATGATGATATGGTTTTCTACCTGGTTGTCGACATGTGGTTGCCGTCAGTTCCACCAGGATTTGGCTGTCGACATGGGTTTGTAGTCCGTTTCGCAAGATTTGGTTGTCGGTGTGGGTTTGTCATCCATTTTGTAGGGTTTGGCTGTCGACATAGGTTGTCATCATGTGATGTTTGTTGCAAATTTCGCTTCGTGACAAAAGAAGTGTGCATGGTTTGTTTTAGATCTAAACATCTAAAGCCTACATTCCAAACCCTAATCAAAATTCATCTATCAAAATGACCTAACCCTAACCTACACCTAAAACCCTAACCTAAATCCTAAGTTTTAAACCCTCTCGGGTCATTACATTACATACAAAACTATGTAATAAACATTACAAACCAATAAGCTAAACTTCAGGTTCCTAACCGCATCGAAACCGCAACAATAACAACGATCATGTGAGTGGATACAAGGGATAACTATCAGGGTTAATGGTATTAGGGCCTGACCGCGCAAAGATTTCAATCGTAACTCCATCGGGAGAAAACCTCAGCATTTGAACAAAGTTAGCCGCACAGTTAGACTATCCGTAGCAACTAACTACGGGGGGAACAAAATTGTCGGCGATAGTTGTCACATGTTGCGGAGAGATCGCGCCGGTAGTCGGAACTGCCAGGGATCAGCGATCAGGTGGTAGCTTGCAGTTAGACCGTGATTGGTCACATGGTAACAATCATCTTTTCTGCACTGTTTATTGACCGTTAGTGGGATATATGTTATCCAAAGTTCTATTTTGGGTTTTGAATTGTTGTTATGAGCTAAACTAATGCAACCACCATGTGACTAGAAACTAAGGTGTTACCTAGTGGTTAAACCGAGTCTATAATAATGGTTCATGCCTAAACTTAGCATAAAAGAGTTCGAATGAACCCAAAATAATTATAAATTCACATTTTTTATCATGAAGAGGGGATTGGAGTGGTTTTGAGTTTTGTATGCAGATTCTGGAGGATATAGGCTATTTTTGTTTTTAGTGTAACAGGAGCATCCATAATCCGAATTGGGAACCATGGTAGGCGTTGGAAAGCTAATTCAAAGAGCTTTCTTTTGATAGTGACTAGAAGTGTATGTGTGCACAATAAGTCTATTTAATGTTTTGTGTAACCGAACTCCTTCGGATTCAATCCTAATAAAGCGGATGCCCATCTTGAAAGCGGACCCAAAGACGTAGTCCATCAAGGATGAACTCTAATCAATATTGTTGTCTGGTATCCCTATGTTTTTGTTGTTTTTCTCTTCTATTTGCACCTTGCTTATGTTTCAATTATGTCGTCAATTCATTTATTTTCAAGCAGTCCTCACGATTAAAGCACTTTAAGTTAACATTCAATTCACTGATGGCATTAATCAATTCTACTTCAGTTTAACATATGATCTTTTCAGATCAAACCTTGCCATTTCCTGGATAGCCATGGATTTTGTGGGTTTATTTGCTTATATTGTTTTAGTTGGTTCTCATGTTTCCTTAGCTTGGGTTGAGTTATTAGTTCCCGGAAGCCTTGGTTGGACAAACACTTTGGAAGCCCTTTAACAGCTTGGGTTGAGTTACTAGTCCAGGAAGCCTTGGTTGGACAAACGCTCTTGAATCCCTGTAACAACTTGTGTTGAGTTACTGGTCCTGGAAGACTTGTTTGGACAAATGCTCTGGAATCCGTTGGTGGGTTGAGTTACTAGTCCTGGAAGCCTTGGTTGGACAAATGCTCTGGAAGCCCAACAATAGTTGTGGGTTGAGTTACTAGTCATGGAAGCCTTGGTTGAACAAACGCTCTAGAGCCCGTGGCAGTCGTGGGTTGAGTTATTAGTCTTGGGAGCCAGGTTGGAACAAACGCACTGGAGCCTTGGAAAGCTGGGATGGAGACCAATCTAATGATGGTTTTGTGATGTCCGATCGTGAGTTAGAATCACTATTTGATGGGTTGAGGTGGATGGCCTCTAGAAGCCTTGGATGAGTTTTGATTGATGTGTTCTATGAGATCCCACATTCATGCTTGGAATATGGCACAAGTGTGAATGGCTAAAGAGAGATTTGGCTCAGCCATTCTATGGTTTGGTGGAATGTGGAAGTCCCATCCTGGGTTTGGCTTTTGCATCATTAATGAAAGGTTACTTCTCCTGGTATTTCTATGAGTATTATGATGGATTATATGTGGTGTATATGGTTGTAATTTCAGTGATACTTATGTCCCTATTATGTTGGTTATGTATGTGTTTTATGATAGCAACCATGTGTGGATCTCATCATGTTATTACTTTTTATTGAATGATCAATGTATCTATGACCTAATGGATGAAATGACAACTAATGTGATAAGGAGACAATGCTTCATAGCGAATCTTAGATAAGTATGAGACCCATATGCTCATATATGTTATTTACACCTGTAGATTACATGCTCATGATATGTTTGATGAAATGCATGTCATGTCTAATAAGGGTCTAGCTAAGATCTTGATCATCTCATTGCTTTTGCATCGTTGTTTCCTTGTAATTTACCTGATCCTAAGAATTCATTCCATTTTGGGCAGTGGCTTGGGCTCTAGGCCTGAAAAAGTGGCTTAAATCTTGGGGTCGTTGGCACCAAACTGTCCATTTTGGTCCATAATCGCTAGTAGGGAGGCCTATGAGAGTGAATTTGGGTTTCTGGTCACTCCCTTGCCCATAGCATGAGAGCGACTATGGCCTAAGAGGTCCAGAACAGCAGTAGGACCCAGGGATAGGCTATCTGAGTGGCTGACTTGTCTTCTGAGGGTTCTGTTGATGATGTTGGGTGAATGTGTGTGATGTTCCATTAATTCCATTTCCTTAAGGTTACCTAGGAGGTCGAATCATATCATATTGGCTGGTTGCTTGGGTAGATTTAGGATGAGGGTGTTACTAATTGTTGTTTTTTCATTACAAGTTTTAGCTTTGTCATCACTTGTTGTAGAGAAGTCTGATACGTACAGAAGGATAAAAATAATATTTATAATTAATTATAAGAAAAGGGTGGATCATGTTGGAACTAATTTTGAGGGATATGTAACTCAAGGGGGTTTTCCAAAAGTGGAATTCCAATGGATGTTGAACCGATTGAAGAAAATGGAGATCGAATTGGGGAAGACAATAGAGACTATGAAGTGAGGAATGAGCTAATTGAGCTGGAGGATCCTCTTGAAGATGTTGTTGACTCATAAAATAAATGCTTGGAGAAGTTAAAGATAAATTTGGCCCTTGAAAGATAGAAAATGTGTTCATGCCCATCATGTTCCTCCTTTAATGAATTTGTACCTATGCCTGAAAATTGCAGTAAAGTTAAATCTGGTCTTGAAATATGAAAGTAGAAAAAATATTTTATTTTCTGAGGAATACCCTGGAATTAAAATTGTTCAACAAACTTCCAAAGAAAATGATTACATGCAACATGGTGAATGGATGAATTTTGATGAGTTGAGATTCATACATTTGGCTTGGAGCAACTCTTAATTGACTTAGCTTTGGATTCATACCTATGGCATGGAGAAAAACCAACCGTAATTGACTTTTGCTCATAATAAATGTAATTAACTTTTCTCCCTTGCCTTTAGATGCATAGAATGCCTTTCGTACATTTCAAAACAGATAATAATGGACTTTACTCCATTATCGTTGGATGCACAAAATACCTAAAATTTTTACATTACTTATGAAAGACAAACCTAACCATTAAATTTGGTCTATAGCCTTTGCTTACACATCATGCCCTAACTTTTTTATTTTTAATAGTGCAAATTGTAATATAGTTAAGAAATAGTGATGATGACCATATGTGGGTGTGTGCTTTTCTCCGTGGCTACCTTTCAATTCGTGTCGTCGAATAACCCTTGAACTTGGAAGTTGGATACGTATGACCTTCCCTTCCCACCAGAAAATAATTAACTGTAGTCATTGGCTTTATTTTTGAACGGCAGATGTACTACTATGTTGCTTCTGTCGGTGATTGACCCGGCCTGCTGCATAAGGGAACCAAAGTAAGAGTTGCATAACTATATAAAGTCTATGAATTTTAAGATTTTTTTTAAGTATTTACATTATTTCTTTTGAAGCTAAATATAGAATTATTTTATTTTATTTATGTATTTTGATTTAAAATATATATATATATATATATATATATTTCAAAATTCCAAAACAAAAAACATATAAAACTGCCATTTCTCTGTCATTTCTTATCTTAATCAAATAGAATACATTAAAGAAAAGAAACATGTAAAACAATTATATGTTATCTAGATCAAATCTAATGCATCAAAAAATATTTTGTCCATGCCTAAAACTCAACCATTTTGTGATGCCTAAAGCTTTCACAGTGTTGCGATGCTTAACCTTCCAGCAACACACTGGAAACACTAAATATTTGGATGTTGTTATAGTTCAACTTAAAGCATAGTTATAAGTTTCGAGCACCACAATCACCGTTACATGTAGAAGATATTTGTACTTCTTAACGCTGGGCTGGAGGTAAATAAAAATGTCACAACTAAATTTTGGATTATATTTAAATATTTGATGGGATGCAAATATTTGGAAGTGGGTTTTATTTAAAATCGATAGTAGAGGGAACACATTACCCAGTTGTTACAGAGTTATAGACATCAAGGACTACAATTCTACAATGCCTTGCCACCTAGAAGATATTTATACTTCTTATGGCTGGGAAAATTTCAGGACTAAATCTTGAATTATATCCAAATATTTGAAAGAATGCCAATAATTAGAAAGAATTCCAAATATTTGAAAGAATGCCAATAATTAGAAAGAATTCCAAATATTTGAAAGAATGTCAATATTTAGAAGTGGATTTTATATAAAATTACGTGTAAAGATGAAAACATGACACTATCATTAAGCTCCAGATATGCAATCTCCAATCTCATCTTTATTTTGAAATCTCCAGATATGAAATCTCCAGGTATTTTGATAATTTATATAAAAATCGGGAGGAGGTGAGTTTCAAAGATTAGATGTGGGATTTGGAGCTGTACCCTCAGATGTTCACTGATGAATCTAATGGGGATCTCTTCCGGCCTGCCAATTTGGGGGAGATAATGGAAGTTTTAAAATCCTTTGCCAAGATAAGTGCCCGGGCCCCAACGGATGGACGATGGAATTCTTTCTGCACTTCTTTGATTTCATGGGATGAAACATCCTAGATATTGTGGAGGAATCCAGGACTACAAGTACAATCTTGGGTGCCATCAACTCTAATTTTCTGGCTCTTATTCCCAAATCCTCAAATCCCACTAATTTTGGAGATTTCCGACCCATATCCCTCTGCAACATCTTATATAAGACTATCTCTAAGGTGATTGCAGGTAGAATTAAAAGAATATTGTCCCTGCACATTATTGGTGAGAAATTTGGGTTTTTAAGTGACCGATTAATACACGATGCTATTGCTTCGGCACAAGAGGCTATTCACACCATCCACACAAAAAAAATAGGATTTGGTTATGAAGATTGATCTTCACAAGGCTTATGACTGTGTGGATTGGTATTATACCCGCCTCTTGCTGCGTAAGATTAGAATCCAAATACACAATGTAGAATGGAGCATGGCATGTATTACATCTGCTAGTTTTGTTGTTCTGATCAACTTCCTTCCCACTCCCTTTTTTTGTGCTGGCAAAGACCTGAGACAAGGCTGCTCGCTCTCATCTCTCATTTTCATACTAGTTTTGGATTGTCTCAGTTTAAATTTCAAGGAGGCTATATTGCTTGGACAGTTTCAGGGGGTCAACGTCACCAGGAAGGTGAACATCACTCATCTGTTTTTTGTAGATGGCATATCGACTTTCGGTATTATTTGCAGGTCCAAATGGTTAGTTCTACATCATATTCTTCACAAATTTGGTGCAGCTACGGGTTTGATATCCAATGGCAGTAAATCGTTCATATATCACTCAGTTGAGGATATGCAGGATATTGGATATATTTCTAATTTGTTTAATGTGCAGACAACTCCTATTCAAGCAGGATTTACTTATCTGGGTTTCAGGCTCAAACCCAATAGGTATGCTGCAGGGATTGGATGTGGCCAATTGATAAATATAAGAAGAAATTGTGCACCTAGACAAATTAGTTTCTCTCCTTGGGGGGTAGATATATTCTCACACAAGTTTTTATACAACAATTAGCTGTGTCCTGGGCACATTTATACTCCATCCCGTCCACCATTGCTAATAGGCTCCGAGCTATCACATCACATTTTCTCTGGGTTGGGAACAGTCTTGCGTTTAAATACCAACTATGTAAATGGAATGATCTTATGAACCCCAAGGAATGTGGGGGATGGGGTTTCCTAGATCAATGTATCTTTGGGAAGGCGTTGCTTATCAAATCTCTATAGTGGGCAATAAATGGTAGTGGGATTTGGCAGGAGATATTCAAAAACAAGTATATGAAGGGTCAATGTATGGAATTTATTTACAGCGACAAAAACATTCCATTGACCAGAGGATCGTTGATATGCCGCTCTTTTGTCAAAATCTAGGACCGGTGGCGGTATGGAATGGCCTAGGAGTTTTGCAAAAGACATAAAATTTTAATCTGCTCGAACCCGATTAAGGGGATTGACATTGCTTCTATGTTGAGAGAGCACACCTTGTCAATGATTTAGCGAGGAGGCTTCTTCTTCATGTCTCAGATCATAAAAAGATGGGAGGCTAGTTTTCCGATATGGAAAAATGCGACAAAACTAAACCTGGCAGGCAAATGTGCTCTTGAATGGGAGGCTTCTGTAAATATATTGAGTAGTGTGGGTTTGTGCTATAACAAAAGTGGTGATTGTATCAACTGGATTGGAAGGATGGCTAAAGATGCACCCATTATGGTTGACTCATACAGGTGGTTGTTGGCACAGAAAGGCATTGAGATGGATAGATTGTGGTTTGCCAGAATATGGAAATGGAAGGTTCCCACCAAAATCATTATATTTGCTTGGTTAGTTTGGAGAAACAAGATCCTTACTTGGGATAATCTAGGGAAAAGGGGACATTTGGGCATGGGTATTTGTATCTTTTACAAGGCAAATTCGAAATATGTACGACATATTTTCTTCTTGTGCCCATATACAAATCGGATCTAGAAGTATTATGCAATGACCCTTCAAATTACTTTTTAGCGAATGAACAACTTTGAAGATTTTATGATTGACTGGATTAATGTTCAGAATTTTTTTTATGGCACATCCCTATTCTGGGAAATTTGGAAGGCCTGTAATCAGTTCCTATTTGAAGGTCGGAAAATTGATTATCTTTGGATTATACATAAGATACTATCTTGGATGAACACCACCACACATATTGCAGATAAAGTTATTGATCACTTCTACAGATTGAGGCCCCCCACTATTCATTTCCCATTCGGCTTCTTTGATGGTGTTGCTCAACATGGAAGTTGTGGTTGTGGTGTTGTCCTGCACCTTGATATGGGCAAACAATATCATCTGTGGTGGCGTGGTGGCTCTGGATCCAACACTAGAGTAGATATTATTGCTTTGTGGGGGTTGCTATGGTTTGGACAACACAAGAAAATAAGCTCACTAAATATCTATGGGGACTTTAAGGCTCTTATTGATGGTATCAAGGAAACTACAGGATTCTTTCCCCCTTCCTTTTGGGCTGACTTAGGAGGATCGAGCACATTATGGGACCTCTCTATGCATATACCATCTCTAATGTATACCGGGAATGTAACACGGTGCCTGACAATATTTCAAAGGTTCGCCTTGGCAGATCCTCTGGTTTCTTACACTATCGATACATGATTGACTACTCGGTACGAGAGGAAGGTCGGCTTTGCTTGCCATGAATCGCTTCGACACTCTGCATCAAGAGTGTATGTGGGATTTACAGTTTATGATATTCTCCAGTCTTTTCTATTTTGCTTTATTTTGCATCTTTAATTTTACATCCTACAGAAAATGTTGTCGTTTGAGATGTTAAGGACTACATTATATTTTGATTTTTGCAGCCTTTGACTTACACTGGGGTCTTTCTTCTATCTTAACTCACTTGTTGTCTAGATTAATAAGACTATATGCTACATATATATACTATTTTATTTTTATTAAAATAACACATTATTATTATTTTATATTTATTTATTTTATTTTTATTATTTATTTATTTATTTAATAATTTATTAATTAAATTTATATATATTATTATTTTAATGAAAATATATATATATACCGTAATATTATTTTTTTAATTATATCTTTCTAAATATTCTTTTTTATATTTATTAAAAAATTATAATTTTAAACCATAACATAGTGTATATTTAACTGGCTAAAACCATAGAGAAGAGAAATAACTAGATAGAAAACAATATCTTGTTGTTATAATTAGATAAAGAAAAGGATTTTTGAGAGAAAAAAATTTATCATAAATAAAACTACCCAACAAATAAAATTGTTTAACCATAGTAAAATAAGCATAATTTATAATGTACATTTTAATCTAGAAATAAATAATAAACAATAATGCACATAAAATTCAAATCATTTATTAAAAGAAAGGAAAAAAGGAATTTAAAAGGAAAAACTAAAATTATCAAAGATAAAACCTAAATTTGAAAATATAAATTTAATTTAACGTGGCATATCACATATCAAAATGTTTAAGAAAATTTTCAATAATCGAAAATACATTTATGAAATTAATTTAACCACGATCAATAATCATCATGTTTTTGGGGCTGGAGTATGCCTTAAAACTGCTTTTACTTGGCTAAGAGCTCGTCTTCCTCGGATGTAAGGAAATAGGTTAATGGCCCAAGACCCAGAGGCATCTGGCAGGAGTGAAAGCCTGCCCTCTTACAGACCACTAGCGGGTTATTCCAGGTGGTGTGGTTTTTCCTTGAATGACAATGATGTGTCAAACTTACATTCACGGTTAGCAGCTAGAGATGGTTGTCCTCACTGTTAGTTTGACAAAACTGAGTTATGATAGGTTTTCCCACATTTTGAAAAAAAAAAAAGTAATAATAATCATCACATTTTGAACCATTTCTTAAGGAAACATGGGTTATGTCATTGGTCCAATTAACCCCAACCTTCGTGTCTCAATACTAAAATATTGTATTGGCTAATGGTATGATAAAAATTGTGTTTTTATTAAGGTTAGATTGTTTTTTTGTGTGCACATAACTCTCTTTCCAATTGAATGTCTCTTCTTATAAATTTATTTTTTATATCATGCATGTCTAGTATAGATCTGTTATGGCAGTATGGATAATGATGAAATTCCATATTTCCAAATAAAAAAATAAAAAAATTATTCGGAGCGAATAATATTATGCTTAATTTTGAATGTATATATTTAACCAAGAAGAAAGAAATGCAAAGAGAGAAAATTAGAGCTAGAATATAATATTTAACAATACAACATTTGCACTAATTTATTTCTTGTTGACATCTAGATGGGAATCAAAAGTGGCAACTAATATTTAACAGGCCATAGGTCCATTAATGCAGTTAGGTTGTATATGCTCGATTGTTAGATTTAAACAAGTATAAATCTAATGGTGGGCATATATAGCCGGCTGCATTAATGGCTCTATAGACTGGGAAATAAGTGTCTCCATCAAAAGTTGGGCCATTAGAGTATTGTTACTCTTCTCATAACATAGTACCAGTATATCAGTACGAACTTTACCTGTTAAAACTCTTACAATAGGTGGCATTTATTCCATCATTATGTCTACCACTATTCATAGAGGACAAGGAGGAATAGATGAGTGAAAATGTGATGAAGAGCAGAATGATTAGTTGATTTTTTGGGGGTTGAGCCACGGTTCCCGAAATCAATAAAAACTCTGCAAGAAAAGCGAGAGCTTAGAAAAACATGGAGACATCGTGAGATTTTTTGATGCCAACAAAGGCTGTTGACGAATGGGAAGTCTGAGAAATTTTTTGTCAGTTTTGGGTAGTCGTTCACATCTAAAACTTAGTCACCTGCAAGCTAAAGCATAACCAAGCAACCTTACTCTATCACTAGAATTAAAATCGAAAAAGTAATACAGTGACCAAACCTTGAATAGTTACGACAAGAACTCGAGTCTACAAGGATTGATGAACAAATAGACCAATAACCCTCTTCTGGAGAACCAAGATTGGAATAAACCTCTACATTAAGCCATCAAGAAACCGTTCAACAAGAAGTAGTGGCTTGATTACGTTTTGAACATGTCCATTACGCCCCTAACTATTAGTTTTCTCTTAACTATTAACTATTAATCCAACGGCCTAAATATCTTCAATCATGTAACAATTCATCCTATGGTGTATACTAGTACACAGTGGCAACTAGGGGAGTTGTTTTCAAAGAGAATGCCTTACGACTTAATAACTATATTTTAATTAGTATTTCTCCCCCACCCTTGACCACTTTTTATTGGGTGGGGGGGTAATAAATATTTAGTAACATAGAATACTATAATATTATATTTTATCCAAGATTTCCCCTCACAGGATCCTCTTTTTATTAAAAAAATCCTTATATTTGAGGTTCATTAGTAAACTTAACTTCTATGTAAACATTTGGTCCCAATATGTAGAGATGTTGTAATCTTTAATATTTTGATTTGGTAAAAGTAAAATAAATAAATAGAAACATAAATTAATAATTATAATTATAATTGATTATAATTAATAATTAAACCAACCTAGATCCATCTTGACTCTTGATATATCAAACCCATAAAGGGATCAAATTTCTTGAGATGCAAACCTCTTTTAAAGTGTAAAGAGATTTGATCCCTCTGGGGGCTTGGTAGATCCAGAATTAAAATGGATTTAGACGGATTTAACTCATTATTCTAATAGCTTGCATGTCATCTTAAAACTTCATTACTTAATCTAATTTTATTTTATTTGTTTAATTCAAATTCATTAATTTTTATTTTGTTAAGATCTCACACACCATGAATCATACTATATTTTCATGGTTATTCTAAAAAAAGACATTGTAATAAGAGAAAGCTAGAGGAATGAACCATGCTTCATAAGAGAAAACAAGATAAATTAACTAGATTTTATGAGCCAAGAGTTTATATGGAATTACTATACCTTCTCTGTATAGTGGGTATTGTAGTAAAGACACATTCCAAAATGCTTGAACATAAAGAGATTTCCATATTTTTTCTAAAAACTTTGTTGTTGCAGTATACGACCCTTAAGTATCTTGTTATAGGATCATTGAGTTTCATATTCATAAACTCTTCAAATTCCCTATCTCAATTCTAAGTTGTTTGGAAATGTATAAACTATTAATAAAAAATTTATTAGCATTGTCTTCTCTTTTTTTTTTTTTTTTTTTTTTTTTTTTTTTATGTAAAAGGAGTATTGCAAGGAACAACATAACCTAGGCATCAATGAAAGTATGCCATGCCAAAATGAATTTAGCATCTTGTGATTTCCATCAATTTTCTTAGCTTGTTGAATATGGGATAATCATTTGCATCAAATGGTTCTATTCTTCTAAAAATGTGTTCATTATTGTATGAAAATATAAATTAATGAGATAATAAAAATTGACCTCTTACTATAAAGATCATTGTCTTCTTTCAAATTTAAAATCTCAATCATAGTTTCCAATTTTCTTCATCATTAATTTTCCTCTGACAAGGTTTGAAGATTCATTACCTCTATTTCTATAACATCTCTCAACAATTGTAGTTTTTCTTCACTGCTTTGAAATGCCCTCTTTTAGGAAAAGGCTTTTGTTTGGTTAGTACTATCATAGATTCTCAATTATGGACATGTGTAGGTTAGCCTATGTTACAACTATGGACATATATACTTTGTCAACTGATATATATGGTGCTAATAACAATGTCAAACACTATTAACGCCACAATATTATATTAATTTCAAAATATTGAATGCACAAATTAGATATAGAAAGAGTGATTTTACTAAGATTTCTATATACTTGCAACAAAGAGGATGGAGTGTTTTAGAGATGATTATATTTACAACAAAAAAACACGTAGAAGCACAAAAACTTTAGATTGAAAGTAATGTTCTAAGACATTATTTTTTAATGTAAAAACCTCACATGAACATAAAACTTATTCACTCCTAATTTCTTATACTATCATTGAATATTTTGACATTAATTGTGGAGATAAAAGAAAAGAAAGCAATTAACTGTTTTAAAAAGTGAAAAATAAAGTTACATGAAATCACTAAATATTATAATAATACTCTATTTTATAGTTAAAAAATAACCCTAAAACCATAGTAGGTTTACTTTAAAAATATATAAAAAAATAAAATAAAATATAAATTTCTTAAAAAACTACCTTTTTCATTTACTTAATATCACTTTATATTTGTAATATTTTATATAAATTTAATTAGTAAAAAAAATTATAATTATAATAAATAAATTATATTTTTCTCATTTTAATTTTATAATATTAAAATTCATGTCTTGTAAGTGTAATTTTGAATACTACTATCACTATGTATGAATATAAAGTAAAAGGTACATAAAGTAAAGTAAACAAATGAGGTACATAAAGCAATGGACAATGGGTAACAAAGGAAAAAGCAGGGACTAAGGAAGCGTTAAGATATGATCGAATCTTGTCTGGTAGTTGGATGGTCTAATTGTATGGAAAGGGTTAATGGGTACCAACCAAATCGTTGATGTCTTTAGTTGGATCTTTTTAATGCATTTTTACCATTATTCATAAAATATTCCTTTTTGCTTAATTTATTTTAATTAAATAATGTTTTTGGTTTTTAAATATTTTATAATGTTGTTTTATGGGTTTAGTTTGAATTATTGGTAAAATGGTTTATTCTCTTTTTTATTTAGGTTAATTTTTTTAAAGAAATCTGTTGACTTATTGTAATAAACTTTTAAGAGTAGTTGTTTTCTGGAATCCATATGAGTGAAATTCTAGAAATCTTAATTTTTATAAATTATAAATTACTCACATAAATTTTTATTAAAATTATAAATTACTCACATAATATGACTTATATGTTTTTAATATTATGATGTTAGTCAAAATATTTGATTATAAATCTTATCCAAATTATTGTAATGAATTATGGATTCATTATAATAATAATAAAATAAATCACAATGATATAGACATTCAATATCATATATACATTCAATATTCATATATACACAACTATTCAATATTCATTATATCAATTAATTATTCAATATTCATATATACATATAATGTATTAAAATAGTAGAAGGCATATCAAAATGACATGGGCATTCACTAAGTTGGAACACCAGGACATCGTATTATGAATAATATTTTGAAAAGAATTTACCATGTAATTCAAACATGTACTTTGTTGATGATTTATAAATAATTAATAAATATTGAATAATGGATATATTATTAATATTAGATTTTTATAAGTTTTAATGATTTCAGCACAATATTGACCACCAATATATTTTTATTGTAATTCAAACGTGTACATTTGTGGATGATATTATAAATAATAAATATTGAATAATTGGATATATCTTTAATATTAAGAATTTTTATAAGTTTTTTATTAATTTCAACTCAATATTGACCAATAACATATTTTTATTGATGATATTGTAAATAATTATTGAATAATAGGGAGTATTTTTAATGCTAGCATTATTTATAAGTTGTTTTAATAATCTCAACTCAACATTAACTAGTGACATGATTTCATTAAAGACTATCTATCACATCCAAAAAATTCTATATGTAAAAAGAAAATGTCAATTTGTATACTACTATGAACATAGATTAGCCCCATGTATTTCAACAATCTTTAAATACCATGCAAACTCATACATGTTTGTGATGTTCATATTGAGATTTATAATTATTTTAATGGGTACAACTTGGTAGTAATTGTGCATGGGAAAAAGGCAGCATACACCACGGGCATTTCTTTACTTCCTATTGTATTTATCATATGCCTCATATAAAGAATGAGATCAACCACACAAACACTCTCACATAGGGGGTGTGTCCCTAGCATGCACAAAGATTTGCAATGGAAATTCCTTAATATTCAGTTGAATTAGTAAGCCTAGTTGTTATCCAACACAATGGATTCTTGTCTATGAAGTTAAATGGGCTTCATCAAACAATGGCCATGGCTTCTACCTCCGCCCAATGACTATAAATAATATAAGTTGTAAAATTGCTAATGAATATTTACAATATTAAATTCAACCCACATAATATGTTTAAATAGAAGCTGCCTTCACACAACATGATGCACTAACTTATTAGTTTTGGTTTGTCAGCTACACAAGCAATTCAAAGTCTAATTTAAGCAATCAACTTCGTAGAATCAAGTGTATCCAACAATTGAAGAAGTTTTTGACCAATGCACAGGCAAAAATAATGGAAAGTTGTGTCAAATGAAGACTAACATTAGAGAGGACACTAGTGGATTTTATGATTGGGTGTGCTCTAAAACCTGGGCCCAATGAGGGTTTGGGGCTTGCTCCCCAATTAATTTTGGGCGTTTGAGGAATGTAGCACTAATGCAAAGGGTGTATATAGAAAACACCAATGAATATATTGGGTTTTTTTGTGTTCATTTTATGTGTTTTTTCTTAGAATAACTTAAAGCTAGGTTGTGACTACCTTAAACAAGTTTCATGTTCATTTCCACTAAATTAAGATTATCTCCATGATTAGTAGGTAAGAATGTCATCCCTACCAGGGGTATGTACTTTATCCATGTGGATTTATGCATAAACACCCATTCTTTCATAAGTCTTTCTAATCTTTGAAATATATGTATAATATTTGGGGCTTTAGTAATAGATTTGTACAGAGAGGGAAACTTCAACTAGTTTACAACTTGGAAGTGTCTATGATTTGGCACAACTAAATATGAGGTTGATCATGTGGAAAAAATATTTTGATGCTTTGTTGAATATGTAGTAGTAGGAGGCTTGCATATAATACACGAACCTAGTTCAATTCTGTAAGAAAAACAAATATATATAGGGTTGAGTGTACCATTAACTATTTATCCATGAATATTCAAACAAGGGTTTTTAGTGCTAGTTTTTCCCTGAGAAGGGCTTAGGGTTTTAAGGTTAGAGCCAAAGATTGTGGGGTTTATGCATCTCTATGGTTTTTGAGGTTTTAACGATAAGGGAAAAGGTTCAAGCCATGATTACAATAGGGGAAATTAGAGTTTCAACATTCATGGAAGGCATAATGTACAAAGTAAGCTTGTTGAAAGAAAGATGGTTGTTAGAAGTTGGGAGGGAGCTCAAACAAAGATGTCCCTTATTCCCCCTTATCTTTATTTTAGTTGAAAGCTAAGTAGGCTACTTAAAGAATAAGATGGAAATGGTAGTATAAAAAGAGTATCTATTAGAATATCATGCAATAATACACATCTATTATATGTAAATGATATTACAATTTTTTGTGAAGGCACCAAAAGAATCGTTAAGAAATTGTAGGGCATCATGGATTTATTCTACAAAGCCATCAGAATGATCATTAAAATGGAAAAATATATGACGAACTTATGGGGGATATATGAGTAGGAAAATTTATATGGTACTTGGCTTTTCCTTTTAAGATCATTGATATAGAATCTGGTCTAAATTATCTAAGATTATTTATGAAGCCAAATACATATAAAAAATGTGGTTGGAATTGGTTGATAGCTATATAAACACTTGATGCATATATGGTTGTCTAGGAGAGGTTGATTGGCTTTGGTAAAAGTAGTTCTAGAAGTGATTCTAGTCTATTGGATATCGCTTGCCTAGGTTCCAAAAGGTGTTCTCGAAACCATTGTGAAACTTTGCTACAAGTTTATATAGTCTGGATACCAAAAAAATAAAGGACTGATGTTGGCCCCTTGAAAAAATATGACACTACCAAAGGTCGTTGGAGGATGGGGCCTTAAAAATCCTTTTTTCTTTTCAAAGGATCTAGCTACAAATAATATATGGAGGTTAATTCAAGCACCAAATTTGTAGGCTCAAGTAGTAAGAGTTGAGTAAATAGCCCCTAATACAATGGAGAATTAGATTAGAAATCCCTTCGAATAGCAAAATAATACCTCAATAATTTGGAAATTTTTTATTTATGATTTTCATCTATTTGGCAATTAGTTGATTTGACAAATTAGAAAAGGGGATAAAGTGAAAATTGGCCTTGACTCTTATGGAGGTTGCAAAGGTTTGTATAGAATTCCCCTTCTCATGATTTAGGAGTTAAGGAATAAAATTATTTTAATCTTAGTCATAAATTGGAAAAGTTCCATTAGTTGGCACTAGTAGTGGTTATCATGGGAAGAAATTGGTTTAGGGGTAGAGTATGCAATAAATGGAAAAGATACACAAATCTCTTAATACGCAGCAATGTTAGGCTCAAAGAAGAAGAAGATAAACTAATGTAGTATATGAATCTAGCTTAAGCTTATGTTCCCAAATTAGGCTAGAATGCATTAGTAGACGAAGGAAGAGAATATTAGTAGGTCCAGTAGTTGAAATTATATGGAAATTAAAATGCCCAACAAAAAACAAGATCTTTTTGTGGTTAAGATTACACAACCAAGCTCTTACATGGGATGTTCTATAAAAGAGGAATTTTATAGGGAAATAGAGATGGTTTTCCAATTCTACAAAGTAAAAAAAAATATCGTTCATCTCATGTTTGAATATTCATACTCTAAGGATATATAGAAAGAGGAGGGAAAATTAAATAGAATTATGAATCTCTAGGAAGGGTGAAGTTTTGAAGAGGCATTTAAAACCTCATGTAATAGAAACAAGACTTAAAATATCAAAGCACTTCCATTTAACATAGTCTAGGGAGTATGGATTAATATAAATCTAAAGTTATTCCAAGCTAAAGAGACTATTCCCCTCACATGTGCTATCCAATCCTTAGTTTAAATGCCTACCCAAAGGTGTAGGAAAATTCCATCTCTTATATACAAGGTGAAGTGGTTATAAATAAGGATATACCATGGGATTTGTTTATGGTGCATCACAAAGTAACCCTCCCAGGGTAGGTTCAAGAGGCATACTATACTTATACTTAGATCACAACATTTCTTTTAAAGTGGGAATTAGTCAAGGAATAATAAATTTTATGAATTGATGGCTTTAAAGCTAGCCTAGAAACCAGAACAAGAATTGGTATAATCCATTTACAAATCTTGGAGACTCAAAGCTAGTTATATGGTGGATGTACAAAGAAATTGCCTTTGGTAATTTTACATTACGACCCTTGTATGAAGAAGTTCTCATTTTAGTCACAATTTTATCATATACATCTATGTCTCATATTTATAAGGACAAGAACAATGTTATGGATGGGAACTCAAAAGCTGGAGTTGGGCTAAAATGAGGAAGTTATATTGTTTTAGTAATCTAGAGTGGTCATACTACATGATACAATGATGAACCATGGACTTAACTATAGTCATTACAATTTCAATCCTAGTTTTTGTATAATGATATATTTTTAATTATCTCTAGATGAAATAGTAAATGTTCATTTGGATTTTGTTTGAAGAGGCTAGTGATGTAACTAAATAGGAAACACTTTCAATTTTTCTTATGATGATAGATTAGACATAAGAATGTCATGTCAAGGGATTAAAAAAACTTATAAATTCCATGGGAATGTAACAATTTATTTTTGTTATCTTAATAAAACAATCTGATTGTTAGCAAAAGAATCAGCAATCGCAAGGAAAGGTTCTCCATTAATAGCATTAAAAATTAAGTAAAGATCCACGCCCATTTACATAATAATAAAGGCAGTTATGTCACAAGTGTTGATGTGTTGAATGCTAAAATAAGAAAAAGTTTCAATAGATATGATGAAGGTAATTTACTTATATGTGTTCATTACAAGGTCCTCACAAATTATATGATCACAACTTACATTATTAAGTAGGGCCTACCTAGCGCTTGAAGCTCAAATCTCAACTTACATTGTCAATTAGGGCTTGGTTGTTAAAGGCCATTTACTTGTATATGTTCATTACATGGCCCTCATAAACTGCTCAACTAGAGTTTACATTATTAAGTAGGGCATAGTTGGTGCTTGAAGCTCAAATCTTTGCCTACACCATCAAGTTGGGCTTGACTAGTGCCTAAAGCTTAGATCTTCTTTTTCAATATTCCACAACAACAATGAAAAGCATGAACTTAAATATGATCAATGCCTGGAAAGTGCATTTAGGTTGTATGTATAGGTATGACATAAAATTTTGCAAGTTGAATATCATATAAAATAGTAAAGTAGTCTTAACCCTTCCTGTTCAGCTCTCTAGAAAAATGCAAGTAGACAGTCCTCACAATTAAACATGTTGATAATAAGATAGTTAGTAAATGAATTTTGAGAGAGTCATAATCATGTTGTGTATGCCTCTATACTATGGCAATTCTAATCACTTTAATCTTAATGTGAATATGACATCAATAGTGAAACTTTAAAGCCTTGTCAACAATTTATCTTTTTAAATTAGGAGATGAGAGATATATTCATGTTTGGCAAATGATTAATAGATTATCAAAGTTTAACTTAGGAGATGGGATGTTTAGATTAACTTAGGAGATGAGATATGTATTTATGTTCAGCATGCAATTAATACATATGTCTAGAAGCAAAATCATCTCAGATTTCATTATTGGACCACATAGCAAAAATGAAATTTCCCCCTAACTTAAAACTTTGCTTGTATTCATACGAAGAAAGATAATTCTAATAGTCCCTACTGAAGTTGGGTAGGGACTAATAATACCTTTGAACCTTTATAGTCCATCATAACTTGCAAATGTGGTACCTAGTTTTTGTTAGATGTATTTCTCAATAGATTCATTGCATATTAATAATATTGTTTTCATCAAACTATTATTAATTAATTTACCACAAAATCATCAACCTTTGCGGTCCTTCACAACTTGACATCACAACACCCAACATCAAATAATAATACCCCATCCACATTTTGACACTGACATATGTGCATCTCTGTGTAGGCATGGTAATATATGGTTCCTTGTTCTTTCACAAACATTAGATTGTAGCATTTTTTCCAAGAAATATATCCCAAGGGAAATTGCTCGATAAGTTCCCTCATTATAACAATGGTACCCAAGGTAAACCTTAAATTCTTCAAGGCATAAATCCAAGTCAACAACTCAACATAGATCATATATAACTCATCAACAATTGACTCACTAAGAGAAAGCATGTTGAAAAGTGGGATTTGAATCTTAATGGAGATGGTGACAACTTGTCCTCACAACCACACAAACTACACCCAATTGACATTGATATAGTTCCATATGATTCCACAATATCATATTGTATTCATATAAGTAGTTTGGTCAACCTTTCAACTACAAAAGAGTTATCTCCAAAAGAAGCACATTCTAGTTCAGCATAATCAAAATAAATTCCAAATGAAAGAGTTAACCTATTTAAATAAACCAAAGATATAGTAAACAGTTGTGGATTAATTTTTTATGCATTCCTTATCCCATTAATATTTGTAATAATTCTCCCATTACTTCACTTCATTATCTTTCCCCAATTATGATAAGGAGAGAATCTCTCTAGTCCTAATGAGTTCAAATTAAAAAATTTGAAACTTCTATAATTTCTAGTGAAAGTTTTATCTCCTCAACTAAAAAATCTTAGAGCCTTATGTCATTGTTGGGACTTAACATGATACACTATACCTATACCTATATATTATTCCCCTTTGTGCTTGGAACTTTTTCATGTTTGCAAAGGGTTGAGGTTAGTGGTACTCGGGACATATTTTTCTTCTTAAAATATATCGAAGTGTTCCTATAACCATGATGTTGTATTGATTTTTTATATGTCAAGGCAATGGAAGATGAGGGTTTGGGGTCTAACTCTTTTGAGGTTTCTAAATTCAACCTTTAACTAAAGCATTATATTTTTACGATGAGCGTATATTGATTTTTCACATGTTGAGACAATGGATGATTAGGGTATGGAGTCTAACTCTTTTGAAGTTTTCTAAGTTGACTTATTCACTCATTCCTACAAATTTTGAAAAAAATGTGTAATGAAACCCTGTTTGAAGTATATTATATATCATAACAATGTGTGATGCAACCTTGTTTAAGGTATATTACTTACTTGTATGTTATTCTCTTATAGTGTATAGGTTGTTTCTAAATGAAGCTTAGAAAAGGTAGCTTTAAATAGATCAATATGATTTTGTTCATGTATAAATTTGGCATGACATTGTCTAAGGGTATGTTTCCCATTTGTTATCAATATTGGTGGAATAAAGAAAATACTTTAAAATTTTATGATTTTATTAAACATTGAGTCATGTCTAGTATGCTTACTTACACTAGGGATAAAGAGGAAATTTCATCATAGAGGCCAAACCTCACTACCTAGTATTTTACAAAAGGGGATGTTTCTTCAAAGTTCACTTCACCTACAATTACAACTTGAGTAGAAAATAAAAATATGGGCTCTCAGTAGAAGCCCTTGATAATCATCACCCTACGCTTTGATATATTTTTGGTTGATGGATAGATGTTCCTAAAACTAAAAATCAAGTTCAAATTTATAAGGTGTTTAATATGGATCTCCAAAATCTTTGGGTTTAGTTAAATAAATGGGGTTTTGATGAAAACAAAACCACATTTTCATAAGGCATTGAGGCTAGCTTGTAGCATCCTTTCTTTTTCAATAGTGATAAGACAGGGGTAGAAACAACCACTATGTCCTTGAATGACATTATGATGAGATTAGGCATCGTTTAAGTCCTCTTAATACCAATGAATTGCATAGAAACAATCAACACAAATAAGGAATAAAATGTGACATAGATAACTCTTAAAAAAAAAAGTGAAAGAAGGAAACATGAGCAATGACAACTTAGTCACAGTTTAGTAGCAACAAAAATAATACCAAGGACACCTACTGCAATTTCTCTTTTGGGTTTAGAATATAATATTTCAAAACTAAAGGAGTAGACTCCAAAAAATATACTAAATGTTATTTTTACTAACTCAATGATGTAACTTCATTCCAAGTTTGACATCAATGGAAATTGAAAACATTAAGTATAATTACTTCTAAAATGTGTGCATTGATTAAGATGCCTACATAGTGGAGGATTAGACTTCGTTAGATGCTACCAAACAAATATGTTTGCATCCATGAGTAACACACACTACAAGGAAATTTCTTTCTATTCTAACATCATTTAGTCAAAATATCCACTTAACTATTACAGGTGAAAAGAAAAGTTTAGAATATCATGTTAGAAACCATTAACATTATAATATGTACTTGCATCACTAGAGAAATAATCAAAACAAAGAAAAAGATATAGAAATAACAAAGGGGTTAATATAGAGAATTTTATAGTGAAAATCCCATCAAACTATCATGAGTATCAAAGTTATAAGACATAAAGTTTAAAATAATGGAATCATAATGAACATGGTATTTTCATAATAAAACCTAACAAATATGAGTTATATGAAACTTCAAGGCTCCTCGAGATGGAGGATGCAACATATTGTTTATGCATTGTAAGCATCTTGATCCTCTCATATGTTAGAAATTATAACAAGAAAGGCTCAATTTAAATTGTTCCTTAATCAAATTGAGCAATTCAATTTTCCACGTCAGCAAGATGACGTGGATTGCAGTTAGCTTAAGTGACATGGCCTTGTCACTTAGTTAGATTAGCAAATTTGAGTTTGCGAGATTGGAGTAGAGTTGTGCATGTAGTGATTGCTAAAATTTAGCAATCTAGTTCGGTTATTTTAAGTTGAACTCAGTTAACTCAGCTCAAGTCATTATTGAGTTAGTTGAAGGTTAGTTGAGTAGTAGAACTTTTGTGAACTCAGTGGTCTCTTAGTTAAACTAGTCAATTAGCTAAAAATATCTGAGACATGAATGGAATTCGAATTTCCTAGATGGAGTGGAGGAAAAGGCGCATTGTAATCATCAATCATATACTAGTTGAGTGTATAGGCTTGGTAATTAAGCAGGTGATTAACTCCTTGGGAATTGTGCAAGGAAATGGGGAATTCCCATATTATTTAGGAGCTCAATTTCTCCTGTTTACGGAAGGAAATACGAGGAAGTTGGGGGCTTGAATTGGCTAAGTGTTGGCTAGAGCAGGATAGTCAGCAGGAGAACATGTTTACAATGTAGGGTGTGCTTCATAGTTGAAGCAAGATATTGTAATAGTTTCTCATTCTCATATGATTAATGAAAAGTAGTGGAGGGGTTTTTCCCAATTGGGTTCCCCTGTAATTCATTGTGTTCCTTTCGTTTTGATGGTTGCATATGTTTCTAAATTGTGATTTTCATTTTGCGGAATTTTAGAGGAAATTTGTAATCTCTTCTTTTCAGTTTGAATTCATCAGTAGTAGAAAATTTGTGTTGATTTCTACATGGTATAAAAGCTTGAAATCACATTAGAAACCATTCAATAGATCTTCTCCTTCAGAAATTTCGATTTGCAGATTTAGTGAAGCAATTTTTCTTCCGTGCGGGAAAATGTCTTTCAACAAATTGAGATTAGAGTATGCCCTAGAGGGAACCTCAAATTTCAGAGCCTAGAAGGACATGGTGGAAGTTGTACTTGATGATAATGGAGTGCTAGAGTACACCAAAACTGACATTCCAAAACCAACAGTATTGGATGCACAACAGTTAACCTAGTGGAAGAAGGATACTACAAAATCCAGGAGGATCATCTTGGAGGGTGTGAGAGACCATAAAGTATTGAATTTACATGGAAAGGATACTCCATTTTCTATGTGGAAGACTTTCAATGATTTGTTCGAAAATATTTGTGATGTCAAGAAATTGGCATTGGGGGGACAAGATCAAAAACATATGATTGCAAAAAATGAAACCATTCCACATTACCTCTCCAAATTCACTCAAGTTCTATATGAACTTGGAAGAGTAGGAGAAAATGTTTCCTCTTCTAAGCTAGTGAGCCTAGCTCTCCTAGGCATTCTGAAAAACTAGCACAACTACTAAGACTCTGTAAATAGAAGAGACAAATTGCCAAATTGGGAGAGACTTTGGTTTGATTTAGTGCAGGAAGAAATTTGAAGGAACACTAGAGATGGAGTAACATCCACAGCTGAGGAGGAAGGGAAATTTTCCTTGGTTGGGAAGGGCAAGAAGGCCTAAATCAAGCTAGAGTACAGCTAGAACAATGGTAAGAAGAGGGACCTAAGCAAGATAAAATGTTTTCACTGCCATGAATATGGGCACTATGCAACAAAGTGTTTGAACAAGAAGTCTAAAAAGAAGCCTTCAGGAGGAGCCGGAGGTGAAGCGCTTGCCTCATAATTAGAATTAGAATTCACCCTGATTTCTTGCATGGAAAACATTGTAAAGGGGCGTGTGTGGTATCTAGATTCAGGTGCCTCGTTCCATGTGACAAGATGCAAAGAATTATCTGGTAGCCTAGAGGAGAGGGATATCCATATGCACATAGAACTTGGGGCTGATGGGAGATAAAATACCAAAAGAATTGGAACTATAACCTTTGAGAGGGAGTGAGGCTCCCATCTTCATATGAAAGATGCCATGTATGTACCTGGGTTGAAGAAGAATTTGATGTATGTAGTTGTATTTGAGTATAGAGGCTATGATGTTATTTACAGCGAGGGGAAAGCCTTCCTAAGACATGTAGCTACCGGGAAAGTGAAACAAATTGGAGTTAGAGTGAAAAATATCTACAAACATGAGGTGGAATTTTGTGTTGCATTAAGTAGCTAGGCAACAAAAGTGCAAAGTTGAGATGTTGGAGAACTCTAGCACAAGTGCATGGGACACTTGTTTAGTCAATTTAGTGTCCTAAATTGCTTGCATAAATTATCAATCGAGGTTTGTAAGCTGATGAAGTGTGGTGCACTATATGTGCTTAGTTAACCTTTTTCTTACTTTGTTGTGTTGTATTTTATGTTATTTTTGGGGGTTTTCTGTTCTTTGATGTCTAGGAATGTACAACCTGAAACTATGAGAAAAATTAAGTGAATCTAATGAATTTTAAAGGAAATGAAATGTTCCTAAGTTAATCTAATTTCCTAAAAATGGACCGAGAACTGTTGGCTAGTTAGAACCTAATAAAAAAATAGAGCATATATCTTATCTTATCATTAGCCCTAATCCATGGATCTAATTCTTAAAACCAAGAATGAAATTGGTGCAGAAGGTAACTCAGTAATTGCATTCATTAAACATTCAATCATTCGATTTTGGAATATGATTAAATCAATCTCCTTGAAATCATTATTGGGAATATCAGTGATGCAACTAAGTGAGGATCTGAAACCAAAATGGTAAAATCATGTAAAACTAACTATAAACAACTAATGTATTTTTTACTTTCTCCAACATTCAAATGTGAAGCATTACCCTCTTGAAATGATGTGCAAGAAATCAATTATACTTTAGTTCCTAAGTTCCTAGGAAAATAACAATGTACTGAGTAAATTCAATCATTGTATGAATTAGACATTTAACCATTTAGTTTAGGATCATCATCATCTTGAAAGGGCTTTTGAAAACATCCATTAACACAGTTAATTAACAATTCTGTTCTAATAACATGAATAAAAAAATAGTAAGAAAACTAAGAAACTATGTATTCTTATTACTTCAATCTTAATTCAGTTTGGAAACAGAGTAGTTTTTCTCCACAAGATATCTTAGAAGAACAAGGTTGCATAGTTGTGATTTATCATTATGCTATTGGTTAAAAACTGAAATGAAATATCATCCTAATTTAGAAAACAAATTTGTTGAAAACAGAGTAGTGGAAATTGAACTAAAAACAACGAATGAAAAACCTCCTTCAGTGCAGGGGCCCTCTGCAACTGACGTGGCTGTAATGCTAGCTAGTTAAGGATGCACTTTAAATGATCATTGGCAACACAAAGTTTGTACTATAAAAAAACGAAGTTTGAATACAGAGTATCAACAAAAAGCCTGAACTTAACGTAATTCCTTCTAATATCTCTCGATTACATGCAACCAATATTTAAAGGAATATAACATAACTGTTTATGAGATAAACTTGCTACAAGTGGTTAATTCGAATTAAATGTAATATGATTTTTTATGAGATAAACTTGCTACAGGTAGCTAATTCGAATTGCAAGAGGACTGTTTAAACTTTTGATTAGCTACAGGTGGCTTATTCGAATTAGATTTGCAAGAGAACCGTTAGACTCTTGATTAGCTACGAAAGAGAAAATCAAGAGTCCTACTGCTTTCGGACAATGTACTTTGACTCCATCCTTGACCATAACTTTAGGCTTGCTTTTCCGTTGAAATGGACCGAGTGAATATGATAGAGTCCATGTGGAGATGATTCTAGAAATGCCCATGTGGCCCAATTCTTCATTTGACACCTAGAACCTACCAAACCATGAGAGTATCTATGGAATCCACAGTTAGTTGTAGAATAGGCTGCGTTCTATAGCTAATTTGCAAAAATCTATTCAAATAGCAAGAACATGAAAATATAATATGGCGATCATTTTAATGCTTTCCTTAAGACAAAACTTAGCATTTATCATTGATTGGGTCTGTAATATTATAAGAAAGTGGGGGAAAAAGGTGAGAAAAAATGTCAAGGAGAGGGTAATTCTGAGGTTCAATAACACTTACACCATGGGGCCTTAGAAATCATGTAGCAGATTACCATCGGTCTCCCGAAATGTACCCTTGACCAACATGATGTCTGCAAGGGATGCACATTGGGGAAATATGTCAAACCCACCTTCTAGGCTGAGATAGTAGAGCTAGAGAAATCTTGGAACGAGTCCACTTTGATGTATGAGGACCATTTCTACAACCTCTACAACAAAACATAAGTATTATGTATTTTTTGTTGATGAATTTTCTAGAAAATGTTGGATTTTCTTCATGAGGAAAAAACATGAAGTGTTTTCCAAATTTGTTGAATTCAAAGCATTGGTTGAAGACTGATCAGAAATTAAAAGCCCTGAGAAGTGACAATGGAGGAGAATTTGTTTCTAACACCTTCATGGAATTTTGTACCAAAGAGGGTATTATAAGAGAACTGATAGCACCCCATAACCCATAGCAAAATGGCGTGGTTGAAAGGAAGAACAAAAGCATAGTGGGAGTAGCAAGATCCATGTTGCATGATCAAGGATTTCCATTACATCTATGGGTAGAAGCATGCAACACCACAGTTTATTTGTAGAACATGGGCCCTCACAAAATACTTGGCATGATCACACCTGAAGAATATTTCTTTGGGAGAAATCCAGATGTATCTCATTTTTTAATTTTTGGAGCTACTGTATATCTTCATGTCTCCAAGGATAGAAGGAAGAAATTGGAGCCTACAACTGAGATGGGGGTCTTTATAGGATACATAGAGACTCCACATAATTTTAGGGTGTATTTTCCCTCACTTAGGGTGACAATAGTGAGTAGAGATGTCAAATTTGATGAGGAGAAGGCTATGAGATGCTCTCTAGAGCAAGAGTTGAGTATCCCACCAAAGGAGGAGCTTCTAGCTCTAAAAGAGGAGCCTCATGCAGAGCTTCGGGATGTTGTGGAGCAGCCATAAGTGAAGGAGAAAACAGGAGTCTGAGTGGAGGTACCCCACTCAACTAGAATCTTCTAGAGAGGGGAGGAAGAGAACCAGAGAAGCTAATAGATTTGTGCAAGATGCACAGGATTATGTGGTAGATTTTACATCCTTGAGTGGGCATAGGAGGTCACCAGAAAAGTATACCGGTTACATGGAACTCATGACATAATTCATTGATTATGAGCCTTCTTCGTTTGAGGAAGAAATTTCTCATCTAGTGTGGGTTGATGCGATGGTAGAGGAGTATGACTCCATCATGAAGAAGAGTGTATGGGAGGTGGTGTTGAGACCAAAGAAGAAGTCAATGGTTGGTTCCATATGGATTTACAAAGTGAAGCATATAGTTGATGGGAGAATCGAGAAGTACAAAACCAGATTTATGGCCAACGATTTCTCACATGTAGAGGGAGTTGACTATGAGTAAATTGTTTCCCTTGTGGCAAGGTATTCCTCAATCAGGACCATTCTAGCATTAGTTGCATAGATGAGGTGGAAGATCCACTAGATGGATCAGAAGACCACCTTCCTCAATGGTGATGTTGAGGAAGAAATTTACATAGACAAAATAGAGGGATTTGAGTCATATGACAGGGTGACAAATGTGTGTAGATTTAGGAGAGCCCTTTATGGTCTCTAAGAGGCATCCCGAGCATGGTACACTTAGATTGAAACATATCTCAGTGGATTGGGCTTCACCAAAAGTGAAGCAGATGCCAATCTATATCACATTGTGGTAGATGGCAAGTTTCTTATCGTGGTATTGTATGTTGATGACTTGATACTTATAGGGGATGAGTAGTTGATCCAATCTATTGTATGTTGATGACTTGATACTTATAGGGGATGAGCAGTTGATCCACTCTTGCAAGGAGGACCTTGCAAGAGAATTCGAGATGAAAGAGATGGGATTGATGCATTACTTACTTGGGTTGGAAGTATGGCAGGGTGATGATGAGTTGTTTGTGAGTTAGGGGAATTATTCCTCTAAAATATTTCAGAGATTTCACATGGAGAACTGCAACCCTATGGACAAATCTCTAGCTAAAAATTGGAGTAAGGAGCATGGTTCTTCAAGAGAGGCAGTACATGCTACCATCTATAGACAACATGTGGGATCCTTGATGTATCCGGTGAACACAAGGCTTGGCATATTCTATGCAATTAATCAGTTGAGTCAAGCCATGATGAAGCCTACCAATTTGTATTGGAAGGTAGCAAAGCATATGTTGAGATACCTCAGAGGCACAACCAAGTATGGGTTATAGTACAGGAGGGAAAAGGGAGTGAAGCTCCAAGGCTTCACTGATGCAGATTAGGTAGGGAGTCCATTAGACATGAAAATTACTTCAGGTGTTATCTTCAGTGTTGGGTCTACAACTATTTCTTGGTATAGTAGGAGACAGAGGTTTGTGGCACTCATCTCAACAAAGGTTGAATACATAGTTGCAAGTCAAGCAACATGTGAAGCCATATGGATGAGGAAAATACTTGTGGGTATTTTCAATTAGGAGATGGATCTAACAATGATTTACTGTGATAATCAAAGTTGTATTAAACTCTTTCAGAATATATTATTTCATGACAAGTGCAAACACATTGATATCAGGTACCATCACTTGTGGGATTGTGTGCAGAGGAGAAATATAATGCTATATTCCAACGGAGGAGCAGGATGCAATATCTTGGCTAAGGCATTTTCAAGAGGCAAATTCGAATTCCAAAGGTGTAGGATAGGGGTGGTGCAAAATTCCTTTCTTGCTAAGAGGGAGAGTTAGAAATTGTAGCAAGAAAGGCTCAATTTGACTTGGCCTTAGTAAAATTGAGTAATTCAATTTTCCACATCAGCATGATGACTTGGATTGCAGTTAGCTTGAGTGGCATAGTCTTTTCACTTAGTTAGATTAGCAAATTCTAGTTTTTAGGCTTAGAGTAGAGTTTTACATGTAATGATTGCCAGAATTTAGTAATCTAGTTCAGTTATTTTTAGTTCAACTCAGTTAACTATGTTCAAGTCATTAATTGAGTCAGTTGAAGGTCAGTTGAGTAGTAGAACTGTTGTTAACTTAGTGATCTCTCAATTAAACTAGTCAATCATCTAAAAATAGCCCAGACATGCATGGAATTCGAATTGCCTAGCTGGAGTGGAGAAAAAAACACGTTGTAATCATTAATTGTATACTAGTTGAGTGTATAGACTTGACAATTAAGCAGGTGATCAAGTCCTTAGGAATTGTGCAAGGAAATGGGGAATTTCCCTATTATTTAGGAGCTCATTTTCTCCTAAATTGTGCAAGGAAATAGGAGGAATTTGAAGGCTTATATTGGCTAAGTGTTGGCTAGAGTAGGAAAGTTAGCAGGAGAACAGGTTCATAGTGCAAGGTGTGCTTCAGAGTTGAAGCAAGACATTGTAATAGTTTCTCATTCTCATTTGATTAATGAAAAGCAGTGGAGGGGTTTTTCCAGTTGGGTTCCCCTATAAATAATTATGTTGATGTGGTTTGGTTGCATGTCATTGCATGTGTTTCTAAATTGTGATTTTTATTCCGCAGAATTGTAGAGGAAATTTATAACCTCTTGTTTTCAGTTCAAATTCATTAGCAGTAGCAAATTTCTATTAATTTCTACATCATATACCATGTAAAGACACTTAAATTACAAAATAGTTCTAACATAATAATCTCATTAATTGGCTTAAAGGGTGATTATGCATTTGTTGATGTGGAGGAGGTGATCACTACAGGGCCACTCCATTAGGTACATACAAAAAATAAGATAATAACCTCTTATAAACAAAATCAAATCAAAAACATTTTTCAAAGCTCCATCTCAAGTTCTGGTAGATAGGAAATATTGAAATACTCTTGTTAGTTATTTATGGTTTGAATGAACAAGTGAAAAAAATTAGTTGGAAAAATATTTTTATTATTTTCAAAACTCATTAAGTGTATTTTCTTATTATAAGCAACATCTATATAATCTTGGTGGAAAAAAAGTCATAAGAATTGCATCACCTTTAGAAAGGTTGAGAAATTTAGAAGCCCTCTCCATTCCTAATGCTTGAAGTGACTCTAGCCTAGCCCTAGTAGGAAAAAATCCATTTGACAATAACCATGTCTTCTATAAATCCATATTTTTTTCCGATAAATGTTGAGAGTATTAATATGGAACAATCCCAATCATAATATATGACATTGTAGTAGTGAAAATTATAGTTATAATTGGAATCACATTTTCTATGAAAAAACACTCTTTACATCCTCCACTTTCCACAAAGTTCAATATTGCAATTTTATCCATCCCTATACATAGGTTGTTGCATCTCAAAAGTGAACATAATTTAATGTGTTATTATAAAAATTGTTATGTGAAAAATAAATAAAAGAAACATAAACATCTACATATACATACCAAGGGCTCCTTTAATTTGGTCAAATTGGGGAATTTGTGTGTTTGAGAATAGTTGTTGTAAGAGGTGTGATATCTTCTTCAATGAAGATGGGGAGCTCCCTATTTAAGGCCTCATTCATAATTATCTCTGTGAAATATATAACATCCCATTCTTATAGACATCCTTCTTAGCCTTCTTCTTTAGCCTAAGTCCAATCACTTCAATGTAGAGTCTTTCCAATAACAAAATATTTTCTTCTTGAATTCAAACCTTTGGTGAGCATATGGTTCATTCACATGCCTCAATATTGCCCCAAACCCTGTAAGCACATGGAATATATTCTTGTTGGTGATCTTATCAAACTTAAACATTTTTGAGTTTAGGGAACTAACGCTAGATTGGGTATGGGATATCATGTTTGTGCATAAAGTTAACATACCATCCTTGGTGTCAAACCTACTTTGCAATTGCATAGTCTTCTTTTTAGAGTCCTTGGAATAACTTTTGTGTTATTCCTTTGGATTTGTGATTGTCACACTGCTAATTGGAAATCAATTACATGTAGTAGAAACATTCTTAGCAAAGTTTATGTTGACTAATGTGAAAATGGAGATGAGTATCCCTTGACCTATTCTTAAGAATAGAAATTCATAAATCCCAATCCCCTCCACTTAGGGTGGCAAGTATAATATGTCATTTCATTAATGATAGGGTGAATTTGGATGCAAATTCCTACAAGGGAATTTACTAGGAGGTGCACCTAGATTGAGAGCAGAAATTTCATTCTAACCTATCATTAGGGGTTGGAGTGATGTGGAGTGGAGATGGTTAGATCCTCCACATGGAGTAACATGTTTAAAAAACTTAAACTTTTCAATTCCCCTCTTTTGCACTAAAAGGATATTTTAAATAAATGAGATTAGAGGGACTTAATTACAAATACTTAGTTGGTGTTGTCTCAAAGTGTTGATCAAGGTTCATGATGGAAAAAGTGTTGCAACGCATGCATTATTATAACAATCCCTTCTTGCAGGAAATGTCTCACCCAAGTTGCATTACCAAGACTTTGGATTATGCAAGAAGACACAATAGTAATTAATCCACCATACACCACATTAATCATTAGATCCACTACCATAAAGAAAACACATGAGAATAACTTAAATGGGGCATCATTCCTCTATTTTTTATCCAAAATATGTACATTATCACAACAAGAAACAATGCATGTTGTTCTTGACTCAACAACCTAATCCTAAAGGTGAAACATAGAATCCATAACCTCCCAAACTTAGTATCTCATATCTACTCATCTAGGGGTCAACCTTTTCTAGGTTACAAACTTTACATTTAGATAATTCACCCTAAAAAAAGAAGACTAATTTAAAACCCTAGTAATTAAATGTGTTGGTAGCTGCATTAATCCCCACTACTCATTCCTTCATTGCATATACCAACTACATGCAATATTATGCCACTTTTCCTCCTCAAACTAGTGATCATATGAATGGAATCTAACTACCTACTTCCTTAACTAATTTTTTGTTTGAATTCATCTCCCAAATTTGGATTTGGAAACTCACAATAGGTGGGAAACTCATGGTTTTTGTCTTCAACCAAAACAAAGGGGTCAATAATCCCACCCCACAATTATTGACTCACCCTCAAGTCAACTCCACTTTACCTCTTTCTCTAATCCCTTCTAGGCACCATTTGGCCATGTTTCTTAATGTTTCCCTTCAAATGAAGAGGTAAACTTCGGAACCACCTACAAATTCCTATTTTTTTTATTGGCTCAAAATTTTATAAATCCAACCACTTGTAGAAAATAATATTTTCTCTAGCCATTAGAGCCTAAGTTTGCTTTGGTTCAGGTCTGGATGGTTGTGCACTCTGTATTATGCCCTAAGAATATCAATGATGATGTTCATTTTTTACAATTCATAGTAGTTCTTTGACACAACTAGCATTAACTATCAGATTTTCACTTGGGCCTCCTATAAGGCCTTGAATAGTATGTATAACTACTCATATACTTTATATATTCCATCTTGTATCTAGATCCTCTTTTTGGGATCAATCACTAGTGCAACCCACTTTCCAACTGTTGCTTGTGGATTTGAAGTTTATTTGCAAGTTTTTCTCAAAGCTTGATGATATCTAGCTAATGTCAGACAATGTAGTGAATCATCCTAATCTATTTTTTCACACCATGGAGTTTTGCCTTAGACTACTCAAGTTACTTAAATATTCAGTTGATCATTTCCATGAGTTATTGAGTCTTGAAGTTGTTGTATTGGAATTCAACATCCAACCACAATTGTACGTAAGTCTTTCACTCCTTGATTTGCACCAAAGAAGTATGAAACTTCTCAACTAATTTGAAAAGTCACTCATCACCGATAATGTCTTCAAGTTATGTGTTACTAGCTTGGCCCAAGGACCACATTTATGTGAGGTGATGACAAACTACTCTAGTTTTATCCAGCAATGCATGCTCAATGTTCCATGTTCAACCAAGGTGTCATCTAATTGAATCTGAAGATATTGATTTTTTTGTCATGTTCTCTATCTATTGGTCTAATTTTGTATACAATAGGTAGCTCTCAAAATGTGGAACGTAACATTAAATGGCTAACAACGAGAATATTGAAGCCAAACACTGCTAAATCCTAAACTTTATAACCAAAAATCATTCATGATGAGGAGGTGAGACCTGTCATGTATCACTCATGCTACCATAATTAAAATACTTTTCAATGATTGTTTTTAACCAACAGAATAATTATTTATCTTGGAGAACTAATGCCAAACTAAAATGTCTCATTATTCACATTATTAACCTAGTGCATCCTTGATGCTACCTCTACGTTTTTACACATTATATCCTTGATGTGACCCTTACCTTATGATGAAACTTGACACTAACACAATCTTTGACCCTTCTCCACAAACTTAACTTGATTTGGGTCTTTAAATTCAAATTTTCCATGAACAATTTTCAACAAAAAATAATCTTGAAATGGTAAACAAACCTCCCCGCTCCAACCACCAACCACATAGGTGTGGCCTATTCTTTAAAGAAAGGAAAGAAAATTAACTCTAGACTTGAATGAAAATGATGCAACCCAAATTTGGAAATTAAAAGACTTGCACAACTCAAAGGAAAATGCATCCAAGGACCAATGCTAGGCTCCACCCAAGAAAAAAAAGAAATTGTTAGATTCATGCTAACCTAACCTATTCCTATAAAATGCAGAGTCAAACACAATTTATTTAGTATGGATAAAGGGATTCAAGTGGGCTCCATCTACTCAACTCTACCTAAGTAAACCATCCAGTTTAACCAACTAAATGAATCCAAAATCTTTGATTTTTAAAACAAGAAATGGACCTAACCAATGCATTTATAGCTTGTTGGGATGTTTCAATATTTACTGTCATCTAACAATACCATGTCTCCTTTATCAAAGGTCTTGTCATTGATGTGTTCATCATGCAAATCATTTTATCTTGCCTTCTCCTCATTCTAATGGAATTCTACAAGGAATCTATCTTCCTCAAGTGTCATTAGTTATGTTAGTTGCTCCTATATCAATTATTCTTCTAACTGATTAGTGTCTTGGGAAATGAACAAACTTAGGACTACAAATAAATCATGCACAACCACTTATTTTCTATACACTAGCTTGAAAGGGATGTGTTTGGTTAATTTTTTAGTGGTGGCCCAATATTCCGAAAGCACTATTTAGACTTGCTCATCTTTGTCATCTTTCTTAATAGAGTAAACCTTGTTTGTTCCATGTCATATAATTTTGTTGAAGGATTCCATTCTACCATTGGCCTTTGGGTCATATGGACTTCCTTTTAATGGCCTTAGTACCCACATGATAACTCTTGTGATACTAAACATAAATTCCCTTGTCATAGTTCTAACAATTTTATTAGTGAAATGATTTCAATAATCACTCTTTAAACATTGTAGGTAGCCAAACTTAGTGAAGATGTTTTTAAAAATATCTGAAGATATTGATTTTTTTGTCATGTGCTCTCTCTATTGGTCTAATTTTGTATACAATAGGTAGCTCTCAAAATGTGGAAGGTAACATTAAATTGCTAACAACGAGAATATTGAAGCCAAACACTGCTAAATCCCAAACTTTATAACCAAAAATAATTCATGATGAGGAGGTGAGCCCTATCATGTATCACTCATGCTACCATAATTAGAGTAATTTTCAATGGTTGTTTTTAATCAACAGAATAATTATTTATCTTGGAGAACTAATGCCAAACTAGAATGTCCCATTATTCACATTACCTAACCTAGTCCATATTTGATGCTACCTCTACTTTTTTACACATTATATCCTTAATGTGACCCTTACCTTATGATGGAAGAGGACCCAGAGGGGAGCAACAAGAAATTAAAGAAGAGGACCCAAAGACAAAATAACCCAGCCCCCAACCTAACCTGGACTCCTATTATTGGTTTATTGCAGGAGGCAGGGTCATACCTCAAAAATTTGCCATCCCATTGTTCTTCAAGCTTGAGAAGGAGAGGGCTAGAACTCACTAGTGGATGCAGATCACCAAATCAAAGGGGGTGGAAGACATTGGGCAGATGGAAGAGAAACTCAAGGAGATGGGCAAAGAGCTAAGTGGCTTGAGGGGCAGAGAAGCCATAATGAGAAATCAACTAGAGACAGAAAATGCATGGTTGAGGGGAAAACTACAGGAAAGAGAGAATAAATTGGCATGTATGGCCAGTCTCTCTTTGGAAGTAATCCAGTGTAGGATGCGAGCTAAATCCTATGCTCTATACCTCAAAGAACAGTGGATGCAATTTCAGATTAAGACCCTGTTGTAGCCAGCAACAACCCCCCCTTTTTCATTTAAGTGTTTGTCCAAAATACTAAATGAATGGGGACCCTTAGTTTAATTTTGAGAAAAATCAAGTTTTCCTTTCTTCAAAATAAGGTTACCATTGTAAGCTTAGAGAGGTCTTTCGAATATTTTTTTTAACCTAGGTCTACGATGAGGTAAAGGTCTTTAAAAAAAATTGCATTACGAAAAAGGATAGGAAATGCCTTCATTCCCTTATAATATTGGTATGCGCAAGACCCCCGTGTTAAGCCTAACGTCGCATCACAGTAAAGTAATGCTCATAAGAAAAAACCTCAGGATCTGCCGATCTGCGATAACACCGATCGCAAGATTGCATATCGCAGAAATAAACTGGCAATACTTGACAAACATCAAACTTCTGTGACCTGCGATGTTGCGATCGCCGCGATGGCGCAATATGCGATCTTGCGATTTGCGATTAGTGCGACTTGCGACGGCACGATCTTCAATGTAACGTAAGCAAATCATGAACCATTTAATCACGAATCCTTTGGGCGCGCCATTCAAAGAAAAGCCACTTACCATAATCTGACCCCAGATCATGCGCTTTTAATGATAGTAAATGGATTAGTTGTCAGTTATTAAATGAAATGAAGACGCGTGCTTTTGTAAAGAATTATTTCACGTAAAGTGGCATATTTTATATATCTGTTGCATTTAAAACTCTCCCATCACCTTTCTCAATCAGTCATTTCCACTTCGCTCGTAATCTGTAGGAACAAAGAGTTAAGAAGATTCAAAGACGAACGCAGGAGCAGATGGGAAAGAAACATAAAGCCCAAGGCTCCGAGATGAAGGAAAAGATGAAGGAGATGGCGCCCTTGTATACAGACACTGCATGCAACAGGGACGCAGGAATTTCGACCTGGGAAGGCATGTATAGGCTGCTGGAGGAAGAAAATCCTAAAATAATGAAGGTTGATAGTGCCGCGGGCTCACAAAACTCTTCCGAGGCATCCTTAGAAGAGCTGGCATGTTTATTTCTTCACCGAATAGCAGCTAGACCCAAAATTTTACCATATACAGATATGATCAGGTGGATACTTGACAATGCAGAGTTACAAGGAAGACAATTCAAAGTTCACGGATATGGGCTCATAGGATCATTCGCCACGCAAGACTTAAAGCTTATGCATCATCTTCCTGAGCCTCAGACGACCTACAACGCACAATTTGTCAAGAAATTTGCAGCAGAGAACCCAAACCTGGCAGCAGCCACTAAAGAATGGACTAGAAGAGAGGAGCCGCTAAAAAAGGACAAAAACAGTATGTACAACACTGGTTCCCTCACCTCTCCATATTGTTTTGCTGCGGCCATGCTTTGCAGGCTGTTTGGGATGCCAGACATCAATAAATTTTCGTCTGAATGGCTACCACTCATAGGCGCTGCCACAAACGCCGATATCGTGGATTGGGCCAAGATATTTTCTGATAATCTATACACTGTTGTTATGAATTACCGGTCTAAGAGATCCTTGTCTCAAAGGGTCTATCCTCCTTTTTATCTGTCTGCTTATATTATGGATTCTATTTGTTATGTATCTAAATTCCCCACTATGGGTTGGAAATGGACTACCCAGGACCCGTCACCTATTCATGTTTATCATAAAGTATTATGGGATTCCCAGTTCGCCCCTCACTTCTATCAGATTTGCCACGAGCTTATCTTACCCCTATATAGGATGATGTATGATGGAGAACCCCCGAGGTGCTCACCCGAAGCGCAAATAGACATCATCCCCATCGCAAGATGGTTCGGGGAAGAATGGTTCACTTATATTAGAGTGTTTGGGAGCACTGTACCTCCACATGTCCTACCTCTATATGTCCCCGACAAACTTTTGGCTCGGGAAATTGCCTATCATACCTGCTCAGAACGCAGCGTGACCAAAGAACTAAAAGACAAGAAAAAGGCCATATGGCCTCAGTTTCCTGTAGCTTGTGGGGCCTTCTCATTGTTCGATGTAGGGCACGCTTTCGCCGAAGTGGAGGATGTGACGTCTCTACAGTTATTTAAATTCCCAACTCGACCTTTTGACCTAAATAATGTTGCCCATGATTTCACTACAAGCGTCAAAATAAAAGTATTCGTCGGAAAGAAAGATTTGTTTGATGATTTGTTTTAAGGTAAAAGCTCACTCCAGGAAGTTTTGCGAGAAGCTCGGTCAAGGTTGTCTCCAGATGACCTCCAAAGATTCATGTTATACAGGGAAAGAAGGCTAGCCAGTGTTCCTCTAGAGAAGCTGCGACTGCCCTCCAAAGAACCGACTCCCAGCGTCAGCCTCAGTGGAAACTCTAGTACTTCCAAATCCAAATCTGACGCTACCCAAGGAATGCCTGAACATTCTAAAAATTCTGGAAGCGACCAAGGAAAAAGCGAAGAAATAGCTAAAGATACAGCTCAGTCAAGTGCAATGTCGCAACAGCAAGTTATCGCCTCCCCGCTAAGAGATGTCCCTCGTCTCGTCATTAAAGTGCCACTCGTCACAACAGAGTTAGACAAAGAATGGGAAAACTTCAACGAGCTAATTAGCCTTGAAGGGAAAGCCCCAAGAACACCTGTGAACAATACACAGGTAACGCAAGAAATGGTTTCGACCATGGTTAGCAGTGTCACAGAAACGGAGCACAGTCATATCGCTCCACCTTCTGAGCTTCTACTTAGTATAGAGGAAATTCCCCCACTGGATGTATTCTATAGTCTCCAACATAAAGCAGTTGTGAGGAGACAAAGAAAGAAGAGAAAGCTAGAGAATACACTATCACAGGATGCTGAACATTTAGGCGTCTTATGAAAAGACCCCAAGAACAACCCGACAGAAAATCTCACGAAGTTGTCTCAGATCGCAGGAGCATACGCTTCTGCGACTATCAACAAGGCATCGGAAGTTCAACAACTATTGAGGGAACAAGAAAACCAAATACAGCTACTACAACAAGAGCTACAACAAGCCAATGCTAGTATTGAAGTGTCCAAACAACTCGAGAAGTTACAAGAAGACTTTCAGCAGATGCAGATAAGCTATCAAAGAAGCCTAGACGAAAAAGGAAAGTAGTTGCAAGCTTTGCAAGAAATACATAAGGACGAGCCTAAGCTTGCCAAATTTGTTTCAGAATATGCTGGCTTAAATGAGCAACTTCTGCAGCAATAGGAAGAGTTGGGACGTAAGATATCGCAGTGGGGTCACTATTGCGAGCTGAGCGATAAACTCACCAATCAAGTGGCGGACTTGCGAAGTGACTATGACCAGATTGACAGACGAGTGATGGAATACTTAGCTTGGCAGGATGGAGAGGAAGGGAAAAGAACAAATGCACCAAGAATAAACGAGAGTCATAAGGAATTGCTCTTTAACAAATGGGATGATCAAATCAGGCAGGCAGAACAGGCAGCGGAGACAGCGGCAACGCAGGCAAGCATTCTTATCGACTTTGTAAATGAGAATTTACACAGAGCCAACTTAATCGCAGAAACCACCCCGGGGTACCTACCAAATAAGTCACGACTGGTGGCAGAATGGAAGCAGAAGGCACAGGAAAAGGGAAAAGTGATCTAGGCATTGAACATGTTAAATTGGGAGTGTTACTGGGCATACTTAGTCAAGCCACATAGTCAATGGATGACTGTGAAATGCATCATAAACTCAACCGAGAAAGTAGTGCCAGCTCTCATAGATTCTATTTTCGCAGCCCAGCTCAGCACAGAAGTCGGCCAACCGACTCTTCTCAAGTCCATGATGAACACTTGCAGTTTGAAGGACCAAATTTAGAAGTAGCTTATTTTTAGAAGTTTGTTGTTTCTTTTTATTTAGATTAGAAAAAGGACAGTCATTTGAAAACCGTATCCTAAAATTTTGTAAAAACATTATTATTAGAATTAGGAAGTAGTATTTTAACCCTTCTCATGCATTTAGAGAAGGGTCCAGAGATTTTTCAAAAAACTTGTCCTCGGAACATGCACTTCTGCACCCTCAGAGGAGGTTTTGATGAATGGATGGATCAAGATTTATTTTTATTTGAATTTGATGTCTGCTACTGATGTTGCACTTTTGTACTCTTAGTAGATGTTAGAACAAGTAGAGATAGATCGTTTTTTGCTTGAAGTTTGTGAGTAGGATTAGTCATAACTGGTACTTTTATCTCTTGGCAATTTCTGATTATATTCTTTAAGTGATTTACAATTTTCAGTTATTTATATGTTATTGCATGAATGTATGGGTTACCATTTGGCACTTCTGTACGGTGGAGTCATTTGTTTGTGTCTGACATATGAATAGCTTATTATGCGATATGCTGTTCACAACTATTTTGCCTAACTTCTTATGCAAAGCAGTTTATCTTAATTGATTTCTATTCTTATGATAGTTGAATGATCTTTATTACCAGTTATTGTTTGAAATCTCTTTAGATCGCATAATAGAAGATATACATCCCGGGTTAGTTTAGATTAGATGTGTTGTTTCTCATTAGATTACAATAGCATAGATTTAGTTTAAGAATCTGAATTAGATTAACTTTAAAGTACTCTTAGATCAGCATTATTCAACTCTACACACACACACACACCCCCAAATCAGGAAACTGGTCCCGTTATCCTCAGTCGGACCCGCTATACCAAACGGATAAGGAGCTTCCAACCAAGGTCCGGACCATGTGGGTATCCCCCTTGTTGTCGACCCGATTTTTGGGGCTTCAACACCTCCATGATATATAGATTAGCATTCCATACTTTGGAGGTATGTCTACCACTACGATGTCCATAACTAGGCTTTTGGCAGGGATTTGAGCTAGGGTGACACAAAGGTCTTTGATGAGACCAAGGAATCTTACCTTGCTAGAATCAAATGAATACAAATATTTATATGGCCTAGTGATGTCAAGATTCAATTTCTCCATTATGACTCGGGGCATTAAATTGTGTGAGGCACCAGAAATGAGAATGGCATTGTGAAGGATTTTATCAAGGATATTAAGACTGATGTAGAAAGGGGGAACAGTTCCATCTTGGGGTTTACCTTCTATCTCTGGACCAAGCAGCATTTCAAGCTTGTCATCAGTGAGGTTTACAGTATCTTTTCCTTCTCCTACTTTTAATACTTTCATTACTTGTGTCATGTATGCATTCTTATTCATCAATTCAGTGAGGGGAGTTGAAATTTTGACTTTAGCCAATTCATTTTCTATGCTGAAAGAGGTTTGTGACTTCTTTGTTTTCTTGATGTTCTCATCCTGTTTTTTAAGGTTTTCTTTTTGAGAATCTTCTTTGGATTGACTGGAAGAAGGAACATATTTAGTTTTAATAGAAGAAGTTATATCAGTATGAGTTTTCTTGGGTGGATTATCAGTAGTCTTTTTGGAATGAGTATCATGGATTTTCTTCGGAGGAGTATCAACAATTTTTATACCCCTGAGGTTATATTGCCTATGCATTTCCTTTATGCCATTTTGATAACCTTGTTTGTATTCTTCAGACTCTAATGGAATTGTTTCTGGTTGTGAAAGCATAAATTGATCTTGCTCTTCTTTGGTAAAAAATATATGATCAATTTTTGTCTCCCCAAACAAATTAATTTGATTTTCCTCTAAATATTCTTCTAGTTCCACTTCTTCTTCGGCATAGTTTTCCTAGAAAGGAGGCCTAAGTTTTTGGTCATTAGAGCTCCTCTATTCCCTTTGTTTTATCAGAGTTGGATTTCTGCTGAGATTCTAATTTCTATTTTGAGAATTTGCTTAGTTATCCCTAGGAGGGGTTCTATCAACCACTGTCATCCTCTCCATCATTCTTTCCATGGTTTTGACTAGGTTGTCTAGTTTTAATTTTGAAGAAGAGGAGGAATTTTCCTCCTTAATGGTAACCCTTCTTTCAGTTTTAAGCTTGGCCTTTTTGGCTAATAAATTAGCCTCTACTTTGAAAATGTTACATTTCATTTCTTCAAGTCTGGTAGGGTCTCTTTCTCTTAATTGGTAGGCCATGTCAACATCAAATCCTTCAGGTAAATGAATGAGGGCTAACCTTGGTGGGGGATTTATAGCAGCTGAAATGGCATTATAGAATCGATTAAATCTATCAGAGTATTCTTCAATAGTTTCATTTGGGCCTCTTTTTAGATTTTTATATTCATTTAAAATATGGAGGGGATTCTTTTTAGTTTCTCATCTATTGAGAAAAGATTGATGAAACAAAGTGAGCTCATTTATGGTAGATGTTGGTAAAGATTTAAACCATTTTTTTACCTCTCCATTAAGGCTTTGGGAAAAAATCCTCATCTTCACATCTTCTTCATCAACCCCCTGAAGGTAAAAGTAGTCATTCATTTTGTTTTCATGTCATTGTGCAGTAATGGACCCAGTGCCATCAAATTGAGGAATCATACGTTGATAGTCTGGAGGAATGTTATGTAATTGGGAGGTAAAACTAGGGGAGCATATCGAGCTTCCATGACTGGTATATGGGGATGAACAACAGATGAACCTATAAGAGGTGCAGAGGTGGAAGAGATTAAGACTGTTTGACATACAGTTTCCGATGTTGATGGGGAGGTAGTGGAAATTGTTCAAGAGATGGAACTAGTGGAAACAGGAGGTAAATATTGTGTAATGGGAGAGGAAACAGAGAACGATAAGGATAAAATTTCAACTAATTGTTGGATGTAAGATTTATGGATAGCTTGTTCTAGGTTTGTCACTAGGTCTTCTAATTTTTCAAACTGCTGGAGAGCTTGTTTGTCAAAATCCTGGTCTACAGATGGATTTTCATATATGTATGGCCTTAACACCAACTCATCAACGACAATTTCAGCTGCAAAGCTTTCACATTTGGTTCTAAACAAACTGAGTTCAAAGGGTAGATCAAATTAAATGTTTTCTATGGTAACAAAGCTCTTTGTAAAATAATTGGCTCTTGGCCAAAGACTATTACTCCCTTGACTTCCCTTCAAGATTTTCTTCCTTATCAATTTCTCAGGATTATCTAGGATATTGGGAGGATTGGGATCTAGATGAGCTGTAGTATGAATTCTTTTAGGAGCTAGATCTTTATAGTATTAAACACACAATTTCAACTATGCACAAATTTTACAACCTCAAAACATTTATTTATGAAAAATAAATCTTAAATGCTACTGAAATAAATTTTTTGAACTAAGGAAATAAAATTTCAAATGAAGTTATGTTTGAGTCCCCAGTATGGTCGCCAAGATGTTATCACTCTGTAATTTTTGAGGTTGTGGAAAAAATCACAGAGATAACCACAAAACCACTTTGGAAACTAGGAATCTAGCCCTTCCAATTTCAAAGAGGGATGTCTCTTTATGATTGAGCTTTGTTTGACTAGAGGTATTAGGCTAGATATTAAGTTCAAGTTTGGGTTTTTTGTGTTGTTGGGTTGAAACTAGGAAGAAATTCCATTGGGGTAATGGAGTCACAGGTTTGAGGTGATCAAATACATAGTTTACAAGATAAACTTAGAGGGTGGGTTAGGAAAATTGACTGGATCCTTTAATATGTATGGTGTGAATGAGAGGAAAATATTTAGAGATCCAATTAAAAATAGAGCAGTTAAGAATTATGATTTTAATCTTCAGTGGAAAACATAAAAATTATTCTTAAGCTAGAGATAGAGTGTACATTCAAACAAATTTCATTCTTTGTCTTCTTAGAATAATTCAGATTTTAGAATCACATATGAGAATAAAAAGAAAACAAATTGACAAAGAGAGATGCACTTCACCAATAAAAATGACACAAGAATCTTGTAATGATTGCACTGTATTACTGAAAATATAATCAATAGTGGCTCTGTGAGCTTCTTTACAATACAAGTACTTTTCTTCAAACAAGTCCCAACCCTTCATACTTCGAATTATGAAGTACTTATAGAAAATATTACAAAATATCTTGATTCTAAGATCAATATAGCTTCCTAAAAATATTTAACTAGCATTTGCACCTTATGTTGCAAAGGAAACACCGTAAGGCATAGAGTGGTGAAGAATAACATAGAGTGGAGAAGGATAGGGACATGTGAATGGACATTGTTGAAAGCAAGGGTGGATGATAATGAGTTACAATTGCAATAGTTAGTTATGTGTGTTCTGAAAATGGATATTTTGTAAATAATAATAGTTTGTGAAAGAATAGCGACATGTGAATGGACATTGTTGAAAGAAAGGGTGGATGATAATGAGTTAGAGTTGAAAGTATTAGTTATGTGTATTTTGAATATGGATATTTTGTAAATAATAGTAGTGTGTGGAAAAATAGCAATATGTGAATGGACGTTGTTGAAAGCTAGGGTGGATGATAATGAGTTATACTTGAAATGATTAGTTATGTGTATTCGAATATGGCTATTTGGTAAATGATAGTAATGTCATGTAGAGGTTATTCATTATCCATGTAGTTGTTTTTGTTTATGTGAACATGTTTTTTTACATTATTTTCTTCACGTCCGACCCTCTGTGATTGATAAATACATCACAATAGAAGTTGTGATTGTTGTGGGAAATTACATGAGGTGGAGGTTGTCATTGCATCCGCGGAGGACGAGGCATCAATCATTGAAACTGCAGGACGAAGATTGTGAGAACAAGGAGGCGAACTTTCAATTTCTATCCTGATTTCAGTTTCAAGAGGGTTTTGGGGGCATGAGGATACAGGGGATGCCATTGCCAATGCTGATTCGACTATACAGACAGAAATTGGAGCCCGTAAACTGAAATAGCCATTAACTCCATGAAACCGTAAACGGAAACTGCCATAAACTCCACGAACTCTCCCAGAAGCTCGGCGCACAGATATCAAGTGGAGAGTGAACTATCGGCCTAATTACCTAATAACTAATACGACTAGCAATTGTCCCAAAAGGTACAAAGAGAGGCCGATAGATTGATTAAGAAAATCAAATCATGAAACTCTTGAAGAAACTCCATTTCTAATTTTTCATTTTTCAATTCTGGTAGTGACATGTAGCATATTTCCTTCAGGTTGGAATCTCCTCACATATGACCTTAAGAGGGGATTGAGAGAGTTTGAAGTTCAACAATTGTTTTTGTGGAATTCTGAATTATGCTCTTAAATATATTAAAGTATTTTTTATAAACCACTCCCATTGTACATAATTGAATTAAATGTAAACTTTATGAACCACATACATGTTATTAGTACGTAATCTTAAAAGTAACATGTTAAGAGTGATATGGTTCATAAAATGACTTAATGTAATGTAATAACAAATTATTAATGTTTAAAATATTGGTGGATCCATATCCAATTTTAAATCTGACATCTGGTAACTTATACACATACACACATCAACCGGATTTAGCTCACGTGGTTGGCATAAATGCTGTTAACTTGTTATCGCCCCCAAACAGGTTCAATCCCTACATGTGATGTATTGAGTTCATAATGAGTATTTCTTGTAATGGCTTTGAGCCTTGATGTCTGAGCGCTCCCCCAAGGATTAAGGCACATTGTTATTCAATTGTCTTGTGAGCACGAGTTGGCGACACAAGGCAGTGGAGAACACAAATTTGTGTTTGTGTGTGTGAACTTTTGAGAGGTTCAGCATACAAAGAGAGGCTTGTGCGCAGATTTATAGGAGAATTTCCTTGGGACTTGCGCAAGGAAATAGGGAAGTAAGGATCAAAGTCTTGCAAGGAGTGCTTCAGCTTAGTACAAGAATAGAAAACAAAATTGGTTCCTATTGAAACAAGATTGTTTTTGTAAGATATCTATTGCTCATTCTTCTATCAATAAAATTCTCAATCAAGCAGAGGGTTTTCCTAGTTGGGTTCCCTAGAAAAACAAGTGTTGTTATATTCTGCATCTCGAGTTACAAGTTATGTTCAGATTTGTTCATTCAAGCAGATCAGAATTTTTGTGGAATTTCTACACATATGACAGTGACTTTTCTCTCATTTTATTTTATTAACCTTATACAAGTGACATGACACACATTCAATGTCCTCTGCACCCCCGGCTGTAGAGTGCACCTCACTTCTCTCAGGGCAAATGGCAAAAATATCCCAAACCCACAAGGAAACACATTTTCACAAAAGCAATCTGCTTAATTGATGAGATGAATGGATTCATATCTAGGTGCAACAATCTAACTTTATGTCGACTATCTCAAATAGCTAGTTGCAGAACCTACAATTGTTTGGGCAGAAGAGTCTTCGAATGAAGAAGAGCTCCAATTAAATAAGAATGGAACATGTTCCTACAAAATGGTTCACTACAGAGAGTTGAGCATGATTTACCATGTGATGTACAAGAAGAGATGTTTTTATCCGAAGACCCACCCCCAAACTTCACCCCACAACACCCGGTACTCTTTCTTCCTGAACATTGAATATTTTTACTCTGGGAGCAATGTCCATTTGCAAAACTATAATTTAGAAATCACTGTCAATGGTCAGGTTTTATAATAATACGGGAAAGGTCAACTCTAAAATTCTAGAAACAACGAAAAATTGACTTTCCAACATATGTCCTACAATATGGAATTCACTAACTTATAATTGTTAGACAATGCTAAGTACAACAATAGTTACATCTCTAAGGTATCCAGCAAAGACATTTAGTAAAAAGTCTTGACTTCAAGATCTCGAGTTAGCAATTCAAAAAATCTTTAAAACACAAATTTCTTACATATAGGATGAGCATCTTTTCGAAGTCCATTGTCAAAGGTAGAAATAGTGAGTTACCATCAAACCTGTATGCCATATGCTATTATGCAATCCATGACACTACCACATTTATCCTCCTCATATAGGTTATTTTCAATTCATCCTTGGATATCTTATGTGAATCTTACTTTGCAAAATGCTCTATGCAAGGAAATGAATGCACATTTGCTATAACAAACAACAAAATATAGAAAAAGAAGAAGAAGTAGAAGTAGAGATACAATGCACCACAATTTATGCCCTTGCCTCATGGGCCACCCAATATCAGTAGAAACAGAGATGAAAGTTTGTTGCATTCATTCTTAGCAATCACAACATATAAACATAAAATCAAGACTTTGTGAACAATCTAAAGTGTCCAAACTTGCCTTGATTTATGTACCGTATAAGTTAGAGAAATAAAATGTGTCCTACCAAAAAAATTGTAGAGGAAATAAAATAAAGCTTTCTCCATGCCTTCAACAGGAAAACAATGAAAATGCACTTTTAGAACCTAGAATAATCTTATACAATGAGAAACGGCTTAAGCTCTTCTTTTTAGTATGCTCTTCTCTCATCGCCTTCGGTTATAATATCTTTAAAAGCTCCACCACTGGGTATCATAGGCAAGACATGCTCCTGGTGTGGCACAATGGCATCCAATAAATATGGCTCGGGGTATCGAGCATTTGTAAAATGGCCTCCCTGACATCTGCTTTCTTTGTTACCTTAGCTACTGGTATATTGCATGCATCTGCCATCTTCAAAAGATTGAGGAAAATCTCAGATTTAGCAGATGGATCCTTGAGGTAAGTATGTGCTATGTTTACTTTGTAAAAGCGATCTTCCCATTGGACCACCATGCCCAAGTGCTGATTGTTAAATATCATCATCTTAACAGGCAGGTTTTCTACCCTGATGGTGGCCAATTCTTGCACATCCATCATAAAACTAACATCTCCATCTATATCAACAACAATAGCCCCTGGATTGGCCACGACGGCTCCCAAGGCTACAGGCAAACCAAATCCCATAGCCCTGAGACCCCCTGATGTCAGCCACAGTCGAGGTCTCTCATATTGGAACCATTGGGCTGCCCACATCTAGTGTTGGCCCACTCCAGTACTGATTATAGCATTACCATCAGTTAATTCACATAGCAGTTGAATGGAAAACTGGGGAGGAATGACATCCTCAAAATCTTGGAAACTCAAAGTCCATCTTCTTTTATGTTCTCGTAAGTCCCCATTCCACTCGGAAAACTCCAGCCTATCATATCATTCTTGCAATTGTAAATCACGAAAGAAAAAACGTAATATATTTTTCTGTGTAATCCCAAGGTTGTTCTGTAAATCACGAAAGCTATGTCGGATGTTAAATTTAATGAAATTTGTAAATCACGAAAGCTGCGTCGGATATTAAATTTTATATACAATATATGAAAATTTAAAATACATACTTTACTGGGATGTTCATGAAAATGTAAGTTTGTTACATGTACATATTTCCACTGTAGCCCATCCTCAAGTAGAACAAAAAAAGATTTGCAATGCCATTCAATTCTAAAAACATCCATGAAACAAGGAAATTTACTCTGGATAAGATAATTTTCACATTGAAATCAATAATAATAAGGTTTATAATTATTCTTTATAACCAGCCGAGATATTTAATTCACTTTTTTACAATAGACAACCTAATTATTAGCCTTTCTACTTCTGAAAGCAGTAATAATAAGGTTTATGATTATTCTTCATAATCACCCGATATATTTAATTAACTTTTTTACAATATACAGCCTAATTATTATCCTTTCTGCTTCTAATCATCACCATTTAGCGAAACAACTCAAATATCAATTTTGCGTTGACTGCCCTGCACTCTTTATAATTGGCGACATTTGTGATGAGGAGTATGAGGGTTATTGCAGTTTAGCTTACAGGTTGAATAATTGGTTAATGTGGTTGCTGCAGTTTAATCAAACCAAAATATGCACCTCCTTCGGCTTTGCTCAGTAGAGAAGCGTGATTTCTTTGTTCAACAACCTTTCCATTCTCAATGACTGCTATATTGTCAGCATTCTAAATTGTGCTCAAACGATGAGCTACAACCATGCTGGTTCTTCCTACCATGACTCCATCCAGTGCTTCTTGAACAACTTTCTCCGAATGACTATCCAAAGCACTCATTGCCTCATCCAACAACAAGACACTTGGATTCTTTAGAATTACCCTTGCTATTGCTATCCTCTGTTTCTGCCCCCGAGACAACTGAGTTCCCCTATTGCCGGTGTAGGTCTCATATCCATCCCTCATGCCACTAAAACATTAACAATGCATGGAATTTAACAAGAAGTCTGGCAACTTGTTCATATAGGACATATTTATTTATAACTTAAAGCAAAAAGATAACCTGCATTGAATTCAGTAAAAATATTTACAATAACCACTAATTTTTAGGTTTAAGAAACTTGGTTAATAAAACATGAAGTTTAAGATAGGATTCATGAAGTGCCCCATGGAAATTATGTTTTGTAAGTTCAGAAAAGTTTGTGAAACAACTTAAACATGATGAAAAAATAAACAACTTATACATCATGCAAAAATAAGAAACCGCACTACATGATGTGAAGAAAGAAAAACTAACCAGGGAATAGGTGCTAACAAGGAAACATGGACAAAAGGTGGGCAGGCTGCGCAGGCTACTTCTACAACTCAACTATGGCAATTCCAGAAGGACATACCATGAATGAAATCTGTCACAATCCACTGGCATTTTTTAAGCTCATTAAATGGGAGTCTGGTTTGGTATAAATGTATATCCAGTGCTTATAATTGTCATATGGGTATAAACAATGTGCTCAGATGAGCCATACGCTGAGGGAAGTGATTTTAGGGCCAGTATGCTAGTTATCCAGGGAGTTTTCTTTGTATCAAAGATTAGAGAAAATGGAATAAAGACAGCTTTTCTAGCTTTTCGGCAATCTAAAGATTGGTGTTGTCCCCTGTAGATTATTCATCCCCAACCTGAATATTTTAGTGGTTTGCATTCATAAATACCGCAATTGTTTGCAGGAACAGAGCATCACGTAATTCTTCACTAAATCTCTTATGCTGTAAACTTGTTTGCATATTTTGAGATTGGAAATCTTCATTTGATCCCTCTGCTAAAGCTTGCACAACCTATTCTCTATTATAGTTACTAACCCCTTTTCAGATCACGGGAAGTGTTCTTTGACATTTATGTTAGGTTTAAATGGGTGGTGTAAGTCTACCCCTGTGGAAACCTGAGGACCAGAGTGCTGTGCAGATTGGAGGTGTCTGCATCAAAACATAAAGGCATACTTTTCTCGTAGAAGAACACTGTTAAAAATTCCATATGTGAGCATAATGCATACTTCGCACATGCAAAATACGAATATATCTTGCTGTGATATGCTTTGTACACACTAGCTTGAGCACTCTAGTATTGTTCACAGCAAATGAGAAGATCCACTGATCTCCATTGTCCTTCACAAAATACACCACTTAAATAACATTGAACTTAAAAATTCTTATGAAGGTTATAAATTTTCAACATAAACACATCAAAATAGTCACTAAATACACCACAATGGCAACCCCAACAACACAGAGATGTTTGACCCTGGCTGAAGACAACCATCCATACATTGCAATCAAGATAGCTAATAAATAGAATTAATACAATTATACCAATCGATGTGATGAAGTATATTCCATGAAATTGCAATGTTTGAGATAACTACATTTAAGATAGAAAAAAAAATGCCACAATAATATTTTTGTCCAGATAGAGTACAAACCCTTCACATAATTCTTTCAGGAAAAAGGATGATATTAAAGAATGTAGCTAAATTAAAGGCATATTTGACCATAACATAGGTGAATAACCTAAAATAACCATCCATATACAATTAAACCAATTGATATGATGAAGCATATTCCATGAAATTGCAATGTCTGAGATAACTACATTGGAGAAAAAAATTTGTCACAATGACATTATTGTCCAGATAGGGTACAAACCCTTCTGTTAGAAAATTATATATTACGGAGCAATGGAACACATGAAATAATGCAGAAATATAAACACAAAAAACGCACAAAACAAGAGAGACACAGATATACATGGTTCACCCAGTTTGGGCTACGTC
>APFE030687057.1:0-47468 GCA_000404065.3 Pinus taeda | reverse complement strand
CTGTAGCTTGTGGGGCCTTCTCATTATTTGATGTAGGACATGCTTTTTCCGAAGTAGGGAATGTGACGTCCCTACAATTATTTAAATTCCCCGCTCGACCTTTTGACCTAAATAATGTTGCCCATGATTTTACTATAAGTGTCAGAATAAAAGTGTTCGTCGGAAAGAAAGATTTATTTGATGAATTGTTTCAAAATAAAAGTTCATTCCAGGAAGTTTTGCGAGAAGCTAAGTCGAGGTTATCTCCAGATGACCTCGAAAGATTTTTGTTATACAGAGAAAGAAGGGTATCCAGTGTTCCTCTAGAAAAACTACAACCGCTCGCCAGAGAGCCTACTCCAAGTGTCAGCCTCAGCGGAAACTCCAGTACTTCCAAATCGAAATCTGACACTCTCCAAGGAACACCCGAACCTTCTAAAAGGTCTACAAGCGACCAAAGGAAAGTCGAAGAAGTAGCCAAGGATACTGCTCAGTCAATGCGCCATGTCGCAACTGCAAGTTACCACTTCTCCACCAGGAAATGTCCCTCCTCCCGTCACTACATCATCACTTGTCACGACAGAGCTCAATAAAGAGTGGGAAAACTTCAATGAGCTAATCAGCCTTGAAGGGCAAGTTCCAAGAACGTCTGTGAGCGATGCACAGGTAACACAGGAAATGGTTTCAACCATGGTTGGTAGTGTCTCAGAAGCAGAACACAGTCATATCACTCCATCTTCTGAGCTCCTACTTAGTGTAGAGAAAATTCCCCCACTGGATGTGTTCTATAGTCCCCAACATAAAGCAGTGGTGAGGAGACAAAGAAAGAAGAGAAAGCTGGAGAATACGCTGTCAGAGGACGCCGAACATTTAGACGTCTTATGGAAAGACCCTAACAGCAATTTGACGGAAAATATCACGAAGTTTTCTCAAATCGCAGGAGCATACGCTTCTGCGAATATTGAAAAAGTGTCGGAAGTTCAACAACTATTGAGGGAGCAAGAAAACCAGACACAACTACTACAACAACAGCTGAAACAGGCCAATTCCAGCAATGAAGCGTCCAAGCAACTCGAGAAACTACAAGAAGATTTTTGGCAAATACAGATAAATTATCAGAAAAACCTGGACGAAAAAGGAAAGCAGTTGCAGGCTTTACAAGAAATACACAAGGACGAGCCCAAGCTTTCCGAATTCGTTTCAGAGTCTAGTAGCTTAAATGGGCAACTTTTGCAGCAACAGGAAGAGTTGGGATGAAAAATATTATAGTGGAGTCAGTATTGCGAGCTGAGTGACAAACTCACCAATCAAGTGACAGACCTGCAAAGTGACTACGACCAAGTTGACAGACAAGTGACAGAGTATATAGCTTGGTAGGATGGAGAGGAAGGGAAGAGAGAAAATGCACCCAGAATAAACGAAAGCCGTAAGGAATTTCTCTTCAGCAAGTGGGACGATCAAATCAAGCAGGCAGAACAGGCGACAGAGGCAGCGACAACACAGGAAAATGTTCTTATAGACTGTGTAAAGGAAAATTTACACATAGCCAACTTAATCACAAAAACTACACCGGGATGCCTACCAAACAAGTCATGAATAGAGGCATAATGGAAAGAGAAGGAGCAGGAAAAGTGAAAAGCGATCCAGGCCTTGAACAGACTGAATTGGGAGAGCTATTGGGCATACTTATTCAAGCCACACAGTCAATGGATGACTGTGAAATGCATCACAAACTCAGCAGAGAAAGTAGTGCCAGCTGTCATAGATTCCGTTTTCGGAGCCCAGCTCAGCGCAGAAGTCGGCCAACCGACTCTTCTCAAATCCATGCTGAACACTTGCAATTTCAAAGATCAAATTCAGAAGTAGCTTATTTTTAGTAGTTTTCTATTTCTTTTTGCTTAGATTAGAAAAAGGATGCTTGTTTGGGAACCGTATCCTACAATTTTGTAAAAACACTATTATTAGATTTAGGAAGTAGTATTTTAACCCTTCTCATGCATTTAGAGAAGGGTCCGGAGATTTGTCAAAAACTCATCCTCAGAACATGCACTTCTGCACCCTCAGAGGAGGTTTTGATGAATGGATGGATCGAGATTTATTTTTATTTGCATTTTGATATATGCTACTGATGTTGCACTTTTGTACTCTTGGTAGATGTTAGAACATGTAGAGATAGATCGTTTTTTCTTGAAGCTTATGGGTAGAATTAGTCATAAATGGTACTTTTATCTCTTGGCAATTCCTGCTTATATTCTTTAAGTGATTTATAGTTTTAGTTGTTTATATGTTATTACATGAATGTATGGGTTATCATTTGGCACTTTTGTACGGTGGAGTCATATTGTTTATGTCTGACATATGAATTTCTTATTATGCGATATGCTGTTCACAACTATTTTGCCTAACTTCTTATGCAAAGTGGTTTATCTTGAATTATTTCTATTCTTATGATAGCTGAATGATCTTTATTACCAGTTATTGTTTGAAATCTCTTTAGATCGCATAATGGAAGATATACATCCCGGGTTAGCATAGATTTGATGTGTTGTTTCTCACTAGATTACAATAGCATAGAGTTAGTTTAAAGAATCTGAGTTAGATTAGCTTTAAAGTACTCTTAGATCAGCATTATTCAAACTCTACACACACACACATACCCCAGATCAGGAAACTGGTCCTGTTATCCCCAGTCGGACCCACTATACCAAATGGATAAGGAGATGCCAACCAAGGTCCGGACCGGGTGGGTATCCCCCTTGTTGTTGACCCGATTTTTGGGGCTTCAACAGACCCTAACACAGAGAGGCACCATGCCATTTCAGGACTACGGGGAGTTTATTAATCTTTATGATCAAAGTACACTAAAAGATAGGGTCAAAATGGCTGATTTTTATTTACACAACATGGCCCTCACGGACATGAATGTATGGGACCCTAATGCCAAGCTAGGAGATTTACAATTAATGGCTTTGGCATCATGGATGAACCATGAGGAGTCAATGGCTACAGAGATGAAAAGGATATTGACAAGAGAGAAAACTGAACCTCTTCTGATCAGAGCTGAACAATCAAATCCCATGGCCCTCATCAATACCCATAATTTGATTGCAAATGATCCTCAACTGGCACCTAGATATCTTGCTGCCCAAAAGCAAGCAATTTCACATTTTGAGGACATGTTTAGGTTGCTAGGAGATGATATCATACATGCTTGCCTGAGGAGATGGAACACACTACCATACAACTTAAATATAAGAGAGTATCACTCTCCTCAAAGGTTGAGAGAGGCAATAAATAGGACACCTATGTATAAGCAATCTATGCAAAGGTTGAAGGTCAATTGGATTGGCATAAAACTCAGTCCACCACTACTCTTAGGGATGCTAGAAGGGAGAAAGGAAGAAGAAGAGTAGAGGTAGTGGGAGGAGGTACAAAAGAAAGCATGCTTCTATGAACAAGAAGAGGAGACCACAGAATAAGCATGGGATGTCAGAGAGTCCACTAGAGCCATGGAGGATATGGATATTGATTAAGTTTCTCAGAGGATGAGAAACACTTTTAGTAGGGGCGTGATGATTAGCCTCATCATTGGGTAACTATATGGGCCTTAATTCACCTCCTAGCTTAGTCAAACCAACTTTTCTCATAACTTATTACATGTTTTTTATTATATTTTGTTTATGAGGTGAGCTAGAGTTGGATATTATGCTTTGTGGACTACTATGCATTGAATGCAGGATTAAAGGAGAAAATCAAGGGATTTTGGCAAAGAATAAGGTCAAAACTCGAATGGGACAAGGGAGAGGGATTGTAGGAGGTAAATCCCCCTCATTTACTACTCCTCCATTTGAATATTCCTCCATTCATCACATCAGCTTGGAGTGCAAACAACCAAATCATGAGGACTAGAAGGCAACTGAGCAAGTGAGAGACAAAGCACCAATTTATCTCAAGTTTGGGAGCCGAGCCTCCCTAATTTTAAGGAATTCGTTGGGGACTTTAGATGTATAAGTAGAGAGGCGTAGAACTTCAATAGGATTCAGATTTTGATTGTAAAACTCTAAGCTATTTTCGAGCTGCAAGACTGTGAAAGTTATATTGATGTAATTTGTTGTTTTGGTAATAAGAATGAGTTTTGTTTGAGCCAGCACTGAGTTAACTCAGAGGGTTGAAGCTCTTGGGTTAGGGCCCAACCCTGGCAGCCAAGGATCCTCTTTATTGTACATGTATGTTTGGTGTAGTTTCATAGCTTCATTGTTCATTTGCTTTTTAGATGCATTTCCATTACAAGTAGTGTAGATTAGATTGGTTGTTTATAGTTTGCTTCCATTTGTGCCTTATATCAAGTAGCAAGTTAGCAGGGATAAAAAGGATCACCACAAGGTTGTCAGTAGGTGTCTCGGCCTCACTTCCTCCCTCCGGGATCATGACTTGAGGAAGGGACCCTCAAGCAACCCCAAAAAACACAAATTTCTAGTTCTTTATGAGCTTTGGAGTTTTTTGTCTTTAATTTAGTATTTGGTTAGTCTTGCAAGTTACATTTCCATTGTTATCTTTTCCATCTCTGTTATCGAGAAATCTAGTGTCTATGCAGAGCTGCTAGTCCCACTAAGATGGGTAACTATCTTAGAAACAAAAAAATTAGAGTTACTTTTGTTTTCCTTTACGAGAAGTAGATAGGAGAGGAGCAAAGAATACCAACCTCAATCTCTCACTCGATTCCTTGCTTGTTCCTCCTCTTCTCTGACAGATCTTTGCCACCCTTTCCTTAACCGCTCCGCTTCAAAGAGTATCTGTAAAGTCAAAGCAGCATAATACCTTCAAAGTGTAGAGATCTACAATCATAAACAATATAGGACCAGATATATATTGACCACACAAATGCATATATATTATCAAGCATACAAGAATGTGGAGAAAAAATTGAATAGCTTTATTGATGTAAAGATTAGAAGAGAGGATTACAACCCATTGATCTGACCCAGCGTCATCCTCCCAACATGAAAGCCCTTCTTCACCTCATGAAAAGCTTAGATCACCCAACGCCATGATATTCCACTAGGAAACCAACAACACTTCCTTACAAGATACAAGATTCCAATCTTTGGATCTCTGGGATGAGGGATACATATATAGATGATTGCAGGGGGTGAGTCAACTTTTGGAATTTTGATTACTGTCTTCTCTCTGATAGTTCTTGATTCCACTTGGAGATTGATGATCTCTTACTCATCCCTGGGCGAATTAAGAGAGGCAAGTGTCACAGGAGAATTTTCTGGAAGATTTCATGATCATCCACCTTGCAAACTGTCTCTGCCATTTGTCTACTCTCACCCATCGCACCCTAAAGAAGGGATTTTCAGTATGCATCACACTTTTTGCACTGAGTAGGTGAGATGCATCGCACCCTTAGCACTGAGCAGCCTGTATGGTCCAGTTTTGACCAGTTCTGAGCAGTTTTCTGTGGAGAACTTTTGGGAGATGATGTAATCAGCTGACCTTGTTCCTTTAGGGTATGAAACAACACTTTTAGGGACTCATAAGCCCTTGGTTTATGGACATATGTGATTGGGGTTTCAGTGCCCAAATATGTCTATAACAATCTCCATTTCTGCAATATATCTCATTCACGCTTTCATTCCTTTCAGCAACTTTCTTCATGCATAGTATAGGCAGTTGATTCATTAATTATGCTTTTCTAGTTTATGAAAATGTATCTTGTTGCATAGATTTTTCGAAGACACGCATGTTTCATGCAGATCAGGTGCTTCAGGAGGAGACTAAGACTTCATAGGAAGTAGCCACCTTCCACTTCATCCACCTTAGCCATCTCTTGTTTTCACCATCACCTTCACTAATTTTTCATAGAAATTCTCCCAAGCACATTGAGCGAATCCAGCCATCTACTATCTGTGATATTGACTTTTGAGTGATCCTAGACCTTATCCCACTCCATTCTACCCATCACACACCTTTCTTAGGCCTCCCATCACCTCCAGCGCCTCACATTTCTCTCTCAGTTGTATCTTGTAGGTTTCCTGTAATTCTTACAGGATCATCCTGTAGGTTTCTAGTACATCCTGTAGGTTTTCCTGAAACAACCTATTTTGAGGATGAATTGATGGAAAACCTCTAGGAAGTCACCAAAATGCTACCAGGGGTCCTCCACACCATCCAACCATTTCAAAACCCTTCCAGCCATCCTCAAACATCCATAATTCACCTATCACATCCACAAGAACAATTAGTTTGCATACTTGATTTTGCATAAAAAGACAAAACAAAAAGCAAAAACAGATTTAGTTTAGTCTCTTTACTTGCACATTAGTTTTTTTTTATGCTTCTTACTTCTACAACTTAGATAGTAGCATTTGTTTTGTGTTGATTTAGCATTTCTGCCTAGCATAGATTCTTAAATGGTTAATTAGGGAATGACGTGATTTAGCATTACATGTCGACCTTCTCCATTATTGCAGTAGAGTAGCTCCCTTAGAAGTAGATTTACCTTTCTTCCATCAAAGAATCAAGCTTCTTCTGACTCCATAGAAGTCTGGCTTAGAACCCTAGTGGTCTCTCGCCAGTTGAACAGTGACAACATGCAGGACCATCACTTTTACTTGTGCATACAAAATTGTCACCTCCAAGTTTGTAGGAACCTAGGGTTGATAAGTAAAGCTGGTAGCCCAAGAGTTGCAACATCCTTGCTGCAATACTGGAGCTCATCACCTTTCACTAGTTCCTCCAACAGTTGGAACTAGTTTAACTAAAAACAACTTGAGATAACTAGCCTTGATTGCTACAAATTAGCAATCACACATGCTTAACTGAACTCTAACTCCTCCAACTCGAATTTATTGAGTAAATTCGGTGACACAGGTCATGTCACACAAGTTAACTGCATACAAGTTGTCTTCTAATGTGGAAATTCAAATTTTCTCAATTTAATAAAGGCAAAATCAAATGGAGAATTTCTTTCTACATTTTTTAGCACATGCTTCTAAATTCAAAAAATGTAACTAAAATATTTTGTGTAATATCCTTGGTGAAAATTCCATGTAATAAAAGTTAATAAAGGTAAAAACAATAACCACCGTTGATGGGACACTTATTCCAAGATGAATGTTGGGCAAGGCATCCTAGTATGGGTGTTCATTTGGTTTATTATGGCTAAGGAAATTGGCAAAGGCAATGGCTAAGGCTTTGGAAAGGCAAAATGGCATTTTTGGCACATTTATCTATGAAAATAATGGAAATCTATAGAAAAGGAAGGTGAAAGGTCACAAGTTGCACGTGATGAGGAAAAGGAAGGAAAATCATGGAAAATGAAGAAAATAAAGGCCTAATTGATAAAAAGGCTTCTGACGATCAGTTGGTACCTTCTGTCAGTTCACTTTTGAAGCTCTCTCATTATTCTCTCTCTCTCACTCACTCTTGGACACTTAGAGTTTTCTTGGAGCACTTTGGCATTGGATCAAGAAAGGCAAAGAAGGCAAGAGGAAGGAAGGAGTAAGCAAGGAAGAGCAGGATCAACAAGCTACAACAATATTTTTTGTAGGTATCGATTTGCATGTGTTTTCCTTGATATATTTGGCATGCATGGTAGTGCATGTGGTTCTTTGTTGTTATGGCATGGGGTTTTCCAGGTGTGACACTGTTTTCAGCCTAGCCTTTCCATTTCTGGATAGCCATGGTGTGACAGGGTTCTCATGTTTTGGTTGAGCTAGATTGTCGGATGGATTCAAAGCTTAGTGAGGTGGATCTCTGAATGATAGAACACATGGCCTAGTAACCCCTAAAATGGACTATGGGTTGCGGTAAAGCTGAATTTTTTGTTGCCTCAATGCACATATGAATCCTTGACCAATGAATGGCAGGATATACGGTAAATCCTAGAGGTGGTTTCCCTTGATTAGGCATATGAATCCTTTCCAGTGAGTGGTGGGATATATGATAAATCCTAGAGGGTGGTATCTCGGTTTAAGGCCTAGTGATCCCTGGATCGGACTATGGATTATGGTAAAGCCTAAGAGAATAGGAGACATGAAAATTCCTCACAGTGTAGGTGGAGAAATCTGGTGGAATCCATGTTTTTTTTAGCCTAGTGATCTAGTATAGATCATGGTAAAGCCTGTCATTACATGTTTATTATGTTGTCCTAGTGATTTGGGATGGATTACGGTAAAGCCTGGTTTCTATTGAATAGGGTGAGATGGTGTAGCCTCGGGATGCTCTGGTTGGTTATTTTGGTTTGAGTCACAAATTCATTCTTAGAATATGGAACAGGGGTGAATGGATGTAGAGAGAATTGGCTCAATCATTCTATGGTTGGGTGGAACGTGGTAGTCCCAAGTCGGGTTGGCTTTTGCATCATTAATATGAGGTTATTTCTCCTTATTAATTCATGAGTACTATATTGGTTTATATGTGGATTTTATGGATTTTGTATCCTTGATATTTATGTTGTTATTATGTTGGTTATAAGCATGCATTATGACAATGATGATGTATGGATCTCCTCATGTTTTGATTTGTAAATGAATGAACAATGTATCTATGACCTAATAGATGATAATGCAGTGAATGATATAAGGGAACAATGCTTCTTAGCGATTCTGGTATAAGTATGAGACACCTATGCTTAGATATGTTGTTTACACTTGTAGATTACATATTGGTGATATGTCTGACAAAATACATGTCATGGTTAGTAGGGGTCCAGTCAAGTCCTTGTTCAAGTAATTCCATTTGTATCAATATTCCTCTGTTATATTTCATATCTGAAGGGGTCATTTAGTTATGGGTAGTGACCTGGGCTCTGGGCATGAAAAAGTGGCTCAAATCCCAGAGACATAGGCACAACATTGGAAGAAAAGTCCTTGGACACTGGCATACCCATGTTGTGGGAGCATCCAAAGCCTCCTGGACGCATGCATGCCCTTATCAAGGGAGTGTCCTAGAGTGTAATGGTTTAAAAACTTAGTGGGACTCAGGGGATGGTTACCTAAGAGGTTGGGATGATTCTTGGGAATCCTGTTGCCAATGTGGAAGGTCTTTATGGTGTGTTTTCATTGGTTCCACTTCCTTAAGGTGGCTTAGGAGGTCAAATCATATCATAGTAACTTCTTATCACATGTTTACCCTGATTGGTTCGTTACTTAGGACCTTTCACGTAGGTCAGAAGGATGTGAGGTATATGGAGATTGTGCACAAGTTGCAATAGAGCACAGGTACATGTACAATTAGTAGTACATGTACAAGTAGTGGTGCAGGTACAGGTAAGGGTGTAGGTGCACATAATGTGAATTATTGTCTTACAACGGATGGATTGGTCAAGTTTAGAGATAGGATATATGTCTCAAACAACAGTGAGCTCAAGAAGGTGACATTGAGGGAGTTCATGTGAAACCATATTCAAGTCACCCAAGCTATCAAAAGACATTGACCATAGTGAAGGATTTTTATTATTGGTCGAATTTGAAGAAGGATGTAGCAGATTTTGTCGCTAGGTGTTTGGATTGTCAGCAGGTGAAGCAGAATGTAAGAACCCAAGTGGACTGCTATAGCTGATTATGATTCCAGAATAGAAATGGGAGGTCATTTCCATGGAATTTATCACAATGTTGTCGAGGACAGTGAGACAGTATGATTCCATCATGGTTGTTATGGACAAGTTGAAAAAGGTTGTGTACTTCATTCTAGTGAAGTCAACATTCTCGGCGAGTGATGTAGCACAAGTCTTCATTAGAGATTTATTCAAATTGCATGGTGTTCCAAAGAAGATTATGTCAGAATGGGATGTGGAGTTCATTTCCAAGTTTTGGAAGGAGTTGTTTTCAGGATTAGGTATAGAGTTGCTTTCAATACAACCTAGCATCTGCAGACAGGTGGACAAACTGAGAGGGTCAATAGGATATTGGAGGACATGTTGAGGATGTACGTGATGCATCATCACAAAATTGGAAAGAGTATATTCTAGAATATTTGAAGATGAGTCTGTTTGAGGCATTGTATGGATAGAGTTGTAATGCTCCCATTAGTTCGATTGATCTGGTTAATAGGGTGTTGATTAGACCAGACATGTTAGCAGAAATGGGTTAGGAAATGCAGGTAATCAAGAAGAATTTTAAAGTAGCATAGGATAGGAAGAAGAGCTATGCAGAATGGAATAGGTTTTTCAAGGAATTCTAGTATGGGGAAAAGTGTATTTAGGAATCAAACTGAAGAAGAGATCCTTGCAGATTGGATCATGTGCCAAGTTGGCACCCCAGTTTGTGGACCTTTTAGGATTATTGAAAGGATTAGGCCAATAGCCTATCGACTTGCACTACCTTCGACAGTGAAAGTCCATGATGTTTTCCATGTGCCATTTCTTAAGAAGTATGTTAAATATGTTGATCATGCAATTGATTGGTTTTTATTGCAAGTGGATCTAGATGGAGAATCACAATCGGAGACTCGATGTATATTGCAGAAAAAGGTTCCCATGCTTTGGAACAGATAAATCGAGTAGGTTAAAGTGTAGTGGAAGCCTTTTGGGCCCAATGAGGCTACAAGGAAGATGGTGGATCAGATGCGGGCTATGTATCCTTCCTTATTCGCAGGTTGAGCGAATGTTTTGGTATGGTGTTTGGTATATGTTTTGGTACATGTTTTGGTGATGTTTTGATATATGTACATATGTATATGGATGTAAATACTACCATGAGCTATGTTATACACCTCCAATAAGTGGTATGGGTGTTATTTCATTATAGTTGTCATGTTGATATTTGTCATGTTGGATTGCTTTCAAAAGGGTGATCATTATAAATGCAACATCGAGCTATGTTATAAAGCTCCATGGGAAATATGTCTTCTTTTTAGTGGTTTTGCTAAGGTATAGGTGTGGTTGAACACTGAGGATGGTGTCCCCCAAGGGGGATGGTTATCTAATAGCCCTAGTGAAAATTCCTTGTAATAAAAGTTAATAAAGGCAAAAACAATAACCATGGTTGATGGGACACTTATTACAAGTTGAATGTTGGGCAAGACATCCTAGTGTGGGCGTTCATTTGGTTTATTATGGCTAAGGAAATTGGCACAGGCAATGGGTGAGGCTTTGAAAATTCAAAATGACATTTTTGGCACATTTATTTATGAAAATAATGGAAATTATGAGAAAAGGAAGGTGAAAGGTCGCAAGTTGCATCTGAAGAGGAAAATGATGGAAAAATATGGAAAATGAAGAAAATGGAGGCCTAATTGACAAAAAGGCTCTTTAGGATCAGTTGGTACCTTTTGTCAGTTTATTTTTGGAGCTCTCTCATTATTCTCTCTCTCTCTCTCTCTCTCTCTCTCTCTCTCTCTCACTCTTGGACACTTAGAGTTTTCTTGGAGCACTTTGGCATTGGATCAAGAAAGGTAAAGAAGGCAAGAGGAAGGAAGGAGCAAGCAAGGAAGAGCAGGATCAAGTAGCTACAATAATATTCTTTGCAGGTATCGATTTGCATGTGTGTTTTCCTTGCTAGATTTGGCATGCATGGTAGTGAATGTGGTTCTTTATTGTTATGGCATGGGTTTTGCCAGGTGTGACTGCGTTTTCACCCTAGCCTTGCCATTTCCATATAGTCATGGTGTGATGGGGTTCTCATGTTTTGGTTGAGTTGGATTGTTGGATGGATTCAAATCTTAGTGAGGTGGATCTCTGAATGATAGAACACATGTCCTAGGAAACCTTGAATCAGACTGTGGGTTGTAGTAAATTTAGATTTGTTGTTGCCTCGATGGGCCTAGGAATCCTCGACTAATGAATGGAGGGATATGCAGTGAATCCTAGAGGTGGTTTCCCTTGATTAGGCCTAGGAATCCTTGCCAGTGAATGGAGGGATATACGATAAAGCCTAGAGGGTGGTGTCTCGGTTTAGGGCCTAGTGATCCCTAGATCAGACGGTGGATTACGATACGCCTGAGAGACTAGGAGACTTGAAACACAGTGTAGGTGGAGAAATCCAGTGGAATCCATGCTTGTTTTGGCCTAGTGATCTAGTGGAGATCATGGTAAAGCCTATCATTACATTTTTATTGTGTTGGCCTAGGTTCCAGGATGGATTACGGTAAAGCCTAGTTGCTATTGATGAGGGTGAGGTGGTTGAGCCTCAGGATGCCCTGGTTGGTTCTTTTGGTTTGAGTTCGACATTCATGCTTGGAATATGGAATGGGGGTGAATGGATGAAGAGAGAATTGGCTCAACGATTCTATGGTTAGGTGGAATGTGGCAGTCCCATCAAGGGTTGGCTTTTGCATCATTAATATGAAGTTATTTCTCCTTATTAATTCATGAGTATTATACTGGTTTATATGTGGATTGTATGTTTGATGTATACTTGATATTTTTGTTGTTATTATGATGGTTATAAACATGTATTTTGACAGTGATGATGTATGTCTCTCCTCGTGTTTTGATTTGTAAATGAATGAACAATGTATCTATGACATAATAGATGATAATGTAGCTAATGATATAAGGGAACAATGCTTCTTAGTGATTCTCAGATAAGTATGAGACCCCTATGTTGAGATCGATTGTTTACTCATGCAGATTACATATTTGTGATATGTTTGATGAAATGCATGTCATGGTTAGTAGGGGTCCAATCAAGTCCTTGTTTAAGTAATTTCATTTGTATCATTATTTCGTTGTTATATTTCATATATGAATGTGTCATTTAGTTCTGGGAAGTGACCTGGGATCTGGGCCTGAAAAAGTGGCTCAAATCTTGGAGACGCAGGAACAACACTGGGCAGAAAAGTCCCTGGATGCTGGCATACCAATGTTGCAGGAGCATCCAGAGCCTCTTGGATGCAGGAGTGTAATGGTCTAAAAACTCAGTGCGACCTAGGGGATGGTTACTTGAGAGGTTGGGATGGTTCTTGGGAGTCCTGTTGCTAATGTGGAAGGTTTGTATGGTGTGTTTATGTCAGTTCAACTCCCTTAAGGTGACTTAGGAGGTTGAATCATATCATAGTAATTTCTTGTCACATGTTTACCCCGATTGGCTGATTACTTTGGTAGATGTGGGCAGAGGGTGTTACATTTTGTTTGCCCAATCTACAGTTGTCTTAGAATCTTAGAAATTATAATCTTCTTTAAATTCTTCATTCTGGATAAATACAAGAGACCCTAAAGTCTAATAAATTATTCCTTTTCATTAATGCCCTTCCCTAACCCCAATTTAATTAAAAAATAATTAGAAGGATAGAGATAAAGGATCATCCCTACTCCACATTAACCTTGAGAACATTCTCCATAAAAAAGTACATAAGGAAAACTTTCTTCATGTTGAAGATCTTGTACTTGCGTTACATTCATTGTCTTCTTTAGCTTAATTTGTTCCAAAATGCACTGCTAATTTTGTGAGTTTGCAATGTCAATTTAATATAAGCATTCTAAAATAAAATTTTATTTCTGGAAACCCATAACCCAATAAAACAAATAAAGGAAGGAATTTAAACTTGGAACCTACAAAGCTTTTTATCCAAAGCCAAAGACTTTCTTCCACTGTAAAGCCCTACAAATTTCCCAAACAATTCAACTCATTCTTCACTTGTTGCTAAATAAATTTTGTGATAGGGAAATGTATAAAAAGGTGGGGAATGTTCTCTTCTTGTCTCTTACACAACATACATATGTTGGGCCCATTCCATCCCCTCTTTCTACAAACATCCCACGTCATAATTTTGTTTGAAAATATAAGCCACATAAAAATCCTAACTTCAAGTTTTCCTTGGCTTTTCCATATAAAGTTTTTCTACCAAGGAGCTCTCTACTACATAGAGGTCTCCAAAATAGCTTGATATGATAATGTGGTTGTAATGTCTCATGTCTGTAAATTATAAGACCAAACCACTCTATGATTAACATGTTCCTGTAATATAAACCCAGAGAATTTAACCATATAAATATAATTCTCCCATTCTACTTGCATGGATCATCAAATCCTAAACTTGCTACATGTATCCAAGTTTTAGAAGTCAAGACACAATCATGTTGAACTGAAGCATCGACTAATGTAAACATATGTTTTTTATGAAGGAAAGACAATAAACCTTCATACAAACTAAATTGTCCTTTTCCTCCTATCCAAGGATCCCTTCCAAGTAATACTTGACGCCCTAATCCAAATGCCATGCAATTCAACTCTCAACCTTATTTAATACTTCGACTAGATTTGACCAAATAATGGAGGATCCCTTAACCCATTTAGACTCTCACCTAAGCCAATCCACCATGGAGTCTTGTCTAATATATTTTGTAAAAATAATTTCATTCCATAACCCAGGATAGAAAATAGCTTGCCAATAGCTCTCTGTTTCCAATGCATTGCCAAACACAACTAGATCATGAAAACCCCATCCACCAAAACACTTAAGTGTTGATATTTTTCTCCATTTAACCAATGCATTAATTTTTTTGGAATTTTTACCTACATGTAGAAATCTTTTGCATATTTTTTGAATGCCTCTAAGAACAAATCTAGGAATTCTCAACAAGGTCATCCAGTAAACAGGGATGGTCTCTGAAACTACTTTCACTAGGATCCATCTACCCTCATGGGACAACCATCGGTTGCACTAAAAACTAATTATATCCTCCATGTTTTTTATCAACCACGGCCAACCTGCTACTTGATAACCATTGGGTTTAAGGTAAAAATCTAAATAATTAAACCCTTCATCCAAAAGATGAAAATTATAAGGTACAACTAATTTAAGAAGTTTTGTTCTTTCTTGATCAATATTGGAAGACATACAAAAATAATTATCTTTGTTGACTAGCATATCAAACGCATTACAAAAAAAAATAGGATCACCTACATAATTCTCTATTCCCCTATCATTGCTAAGCCAAACAAAAGCACATAATCTATAAAGAGTAGATGAGTAAGTGAGCAGTGCACTAAAAGATACACCTTTGATATATCTATTGTTTTCAAATTTTATAATAGTAAATTGAGTCCCTCAATAATTAGAATGAAGAGAAGCAGAGATAGTGTACATCCCTACCTACACCTCGTGAAGCTTTGAAAAATTGAGAAGGTATACCATTTGTCAGAATTGCAAAGTTCGTCAACGAAACACAACCTGTAATTGAATTCATAGCATTAAAATCCAAACCAATTTGAATCATAATTAAACTGAAAAAAACAATTAATTTTGTCATAAGCCTTCTGTAAATCTACCTTGAAAACAACTATAGGGTTCTTATTTGTTTTAATCAAATGTATAGCATCCTGTGCCACCCCTAAAGCATCATGAATCAACCTATTTGAAAGGAATCCAAACTTATTATTACAAATGTGACTTGAAATCCCCTCCTTAATTCTATTTTCAATTACCTTTGTAATTGTCTTGTAGATTACATTGCAAAGAGAAATCAGGGGAAAATCCTCAAAGGATTTGAGTCTATATCTCTTAGGAATTAAAGTTAGAAATGTGGAATTCAAACTAGAAAAGATGTCCCCTTCTTCCTAGACTCTTCAACCACCTTTAATATGTCTTCTCCCATAAGCTCTAAAAATGCAAGTGTAAATCCATAATCCACCCTTCCAGACTTGGAATTTTGTCCCTTTGCATTTTAGCTATTATCAACCTAATCTCTTCTAGTTCCACCTGTCTACTCATTCAAATTGATTCATTTTCAAAAGAGAATCGAGGAAAAAGTTTGATTACTTCCATATGTTCCCTTATGTTGAATTCCCCAAGATCCTGAAATAGTTTTAAGAAATATCTTGCCCCTTATTCAACAATCTCTTCTTGCTTTTGGTATATCCCTTCATCTCTCCCTTTGATCTCCCTTACGTGACTGACATATCTTATATTCTTAGCATACCTGAGAAAGTACTCTGAATTCCTATCCCCTTTTGAAAGCCATATAGCCCTTATTTTTAGACACCATTTATGTTCTTCCATTTCCACTATATTATGCTTCTTCCTTTCTAAATAAAGAATTCACTTCTTTTCATAATCAGAAAGGATCCCTTTTTGATTTATGTTCAAAATACTTGTTATCTTTTCATCCACCTCTCCAATGAAATGAATATTTTGTTCTTGTTGTTGTTTATCCCATTGAGATACTTCCCTTTTAATATATTTCATTTTATTGATAAATTTATCCATAAAGGATTGAGATTGAAAATCCACCAATGTGACCAATTATCCTTTACTAGCTTGTCAAATTCCTCCACCCCCTACCAACCTCGATTAAATTTCAAAGGGACAAAGTTTTTTGGTTTGAAGTTCTCAAATTTCAATATATTTGGATGGTGATCAAAGTGTTGTTCAATTCCTACCCAAGGGAAATAATCTTTAACTTCATTTAAAATATATTTTGAGATCAATAATATGTCAAGCCTCTTGGTTATAGCTTCTTCTGCTTTTCTCCCATTTCTACAAGTAGGAACAAGTTTTATGGGCTCCACATCTACAAGCTCGTACCTTTCAATAAAGTGTTTAAATAAGCTAGTTAAAGTGTCCACACTAGCATTCAAATCCCATACTTCTCTGCAGGATAAAGTGAAATTGATATCACCCCCTAGAATCAGATCATTTCCCTAAATAATTCCTTCCTGATCTAAATAATTCCAAAATTGCTCCTTTTCTTGGTAAGGAGCATATATATTGACTAGAGAAATAACTCTTTGAAGATCCATATAGAAGCCATGAATAAAATGACCAGCCACACAAATCATTCCTGAAAGGGAACTTGGTCTCAACTATCAACCAGAGCATAAACCCCTAGATAGACCATTTGCATCAATAGTAATAAAGTCTCTATCAATAAAAATGAAGCTAAATACTCCACTATTTTAGTTCCTTTGCACATTGTCCCTTAAGAAATAAAAAGTCGGGATTGTAATCCAACAACATTCTCTTGAGTGCTCTTCTTTTCTGAGCCCCCCCCAACCCTCTTAGATTTAGAGAAATAAGCTTCATTAGGTAAATTTATTGCCAAGTAGCTTCGTGTTAAAAGCCCTGTAATAATCTCAACATTCTTCATAATTAGACCCCTTGCATACTTGAGGATTTTGTTTTTTTCCTCGACCTCTTCTATAGCCATAATTTTGAATTAAAGGAAAAAAAAAAACAAAACAAAACAAAAACAACAAAAACAACAACACAAACAAACAAACAAACAAACAAACAAACAAAACAAAACAAAACAAAAACAAAAACAAAAACAAAAACAAAAACAAAAAAACTTTCATATACTTAATCTCTTAATATTAATATTATTTTTATTAAAGGAATGACACATCTCAAGTAGAAAACAATTATAGATGAAATTGAATATATATATGTTATTATTATTATTATTATTATTTTATTTTTGGTGACCCAGAGCGACGACTAAAATAACTACTAGTAAACTTCTGGGGATCTACAGCGTGTCCTCCTCTGCATAAAATTTGGGGGTCTACAACCTATCTTTCCTCTCCATAAATCGGGTCTCAAACAGGGGGATTTGAATGTGGGTCTCTCAAGTTTCAACGATTTCACATATCTCGGGTTACCAATTGAGCTGCCTCGAGACTATTTAAAAATAATCTAATTTCAATTAATTTTTATATTTTTATATAAAGTTGTTATATAATTGATCAGGAGCTCAAAATTTGCCAAAAAATCAAAGTTTTCATAATGGGTTGGAACCTAAATGAATGTGTAGGTCTCATCAACCTGAATTTGGTGCATCTCGTTTCGCGTGAAACAGACACCGTATGCTCCCAGAAACACGGTTTGTTCACTTTGTTAAACAAGTAAAAATTTTGCAGGTGCTAACAAGGATGTTGACTCAACATCCACACAGCCCAGTCAAAAAAAGGAATATTATTGGTATATTCTTATGGTATATTCCTTTGGTATATTCTTAGCAAAATTCTTCAGGCTTGGTGGCCATTTGTCCACATGTTTTTGTTTGGGCCAATGAGGAGGTGACACGTTGCTAAGCCTGAGGCCGCCACGTGTCCTCCTAATGGCATATCAAAATTTGTTAGAGCAGATAGGGTGGAGGTTGGGCTCAACCCCACGACCTCCCGTACACTAACGCAACGGTTTACCAATGCACCAAGCGGATATGACTTAACCTACTATGGTTGCACCCACTATTTAATGTTGATTGCCACAATGGTTGGGCACTCAAGTGAACTTAACCCTCCCCCCCATTTGAACACCATGACTACCAGCATTAACCATTTAATGTGACCACTAACGGTCACTTCCACCGCCTGACCGCTAGACTAAAACACCATCATGTGAACACGCCTTCGTTAAACCAAAAACGTTTAATGTGGCTACTAGAGGGAGAGGGTCAACACCAGGGGCTAGCCCTGGGGCACATGCCCCCCCCCCCCCCCCATATGACCAATCTTTTGGTTTTTAGGCCTCTGAGGAAAAATTAATGGTCCTACAAATCCACCCAAAAATCGGCGAAAATGTCACTCCGTTAGAGCGCATGGAGGGAAAAATTGTAGGATGATGTCAGATTTTTTGCAAATTGTAGAGCGAATAGTGGAGAAACTAGGAGACGTCATAACTTTTGCAGTTTTCAACCAAATTGAGTGCAAAAAAGAGACTAGGTAGCCATTTTTGGGCATTCTTGACTCACTGGAGAAGGTTTCAGAATCAAAGGAGCACTTCTAGATAGGGATTTTGCAAATTGAAGTCTATGAGTGCCATGGTTAGCCACAGTGTTGATTCAGTTTATGGAGGAGTTTGAATATGGAGATGACCTTGCAGGGACTTTCTATCCTCGATGTGCTTTCTACAATAGCTATTACATTAGTGTTGTAGATTTTATTCCTCTTTCTCTATGTGTTTTTGGATAAGATATTTGTTTATGTACTTCAACTGAATTGTGGTACTATTAGTGCTCCTTGAAGTTGGAGTATGGGACCTTGGTACAAGATGCCTTTGTTTTTTTAAAGTTTGCATGCTTGACTATAGGTTAACATGTATATGGAGTGATAACTCTTGCAGAGGTTTGATTCTTTGAAGGAGAAAATAACCATTCCATTTTAGCACTTTATGTACTCTTATTTTCTAAACATTGAGCATAATGAGAAGGGGTCATGCCATTAGAGCTGATCCAAGGAGATGTAGCCCAGGAGGGGTGAACTCCTTTAACAATGGATGGTGTATTACTGATTGATGCATGCTTCCATTTGGTATTTTGATTTCATGTTTAAAGTTTTTCATGAAATTGACTTAAGAATACACACATAAAAACTCACACTTTTACTTGTTATTTTGGAGTATGAACCTCAAGCACATTTTTGTATTCTGATGAGGATCTTATCAACAACAAACTAATATTCCACATTCAGATCAAGTTGGTATCAGAGCACTAGTTTTCTTTTTTCAAGGAGGAATTTACTTTTGTTTGCAAGTAAACGTGTTTTGAAGCTCAAGTGAGGAGAAGATATTGGAAAGGAGAGCAAGATTGTTACAATATCTACCACCAGTTTTACCTCAAGTCGTGGTAGAAGCTTCAAGAAAAGAATGTCCCAAGGAGGAGAGCCTACAAGAATCTCAGAGGATGTGAAGGCTTTTAGAAAAATTTTCTTAGGCATGCCAAAAATGGTGAAAGTCCTCTATGAAGAGAGGAATACCAAATTCCAAGGTGAGAGCTCTAGACTTCCAAGAGGAGAATGTTCTCTAAGGGAAGAAGGTAACAAGAATGATGATAAACCACCATCATATCCACAATCTTCATGTTTTTCTACAGCTCTCATGCCAGATGCTAGTGTAGAAATTCCCTCAGAGAAGCTAGATGGACAAGTTTGTACCTTTTTTCCACATGATGTGGAGGATGAGGTTCAATCAACACCCAAATTCAAGGAGCTGAAAGAAGAGAGCCAAAGAGTCCAAGAGGACACATCTAGAATCAAAAGAGAGTTTGAAAACATCTTTGTATGTCAATAAAAATATGACGCAAATGGTAAGAATTTGCATGCTTCTTATTTACATGAAAGTGTTGATGTAAATTCATTTGCAACCGTTGAAAAACATAGTAAAGGCATTGGATCCAATCTCTTGACCAAGATGTGTTACAAGGGAGGAGGCCATGGAGTGAACCATAAAGGCATTAAAAATCCAATTGAGGTAAATTAGAGGCCTAAATATGAAGGATTAGGCTATGTTACAAAACAAGAATGGTCTTCTAGCGACAACTCATGGGTATCATGTTCCTTTTTTCCATAAGAGAGGACATGAGGAGGCAAGATGTTGGGATTTGCATCCTAAATTGGTACCCGCTTGGTTCCTCAAGAATAAGGAGGACTTGAAGTGCAAAACATCTCCAAAGAGAGATGAATAAGGTGATGAAGAGACAAAGCTAAGTTCTTCTTGCCATGAAGTTCCTCACGTGAGAAGCGTAAGCCAAAGGACAACAACAAGAGGTATAATTGTCTTTTTAATTCAAATGCTTTTCATAATGGAAAACAACAGGTTGATTTGAATAACATGTTGAGTAATGTGTTTCCATGCACCTTTTTCCTTTTATCTAACCATTGTGTAGATAAGTGCTATAAAAGGAAATCAATCATCAAGAATATGTTTATGTCTAATGAAATTGAGACCGAAAAGAGAAAATCTCATCCAAGGTTAAAGACATGTGAGCCAAGAGAAGAACAAAAGAACTTTTGCTTTCACTACAATATCAACGGGCATTGGATCGAGAATTTACGGAAATTGTTTCCACAACTTCATCCTGACAAGGGCAAGCAAATTATGCAAGCACGAGAAGAGGAAGTGACAAAAGAAAAAGTGGTGCAAGATGCAACCATCCTTGAAGTAGCTCCAGAAGAAGAAAAGTTTCAAATAGAGGGTTCATTTACCTGGTTGGGTAAGAAATGGGAGGACTATTTGTCCAACTGAAGTTTGTAAATCTTTGTTTTGCATTAGTTGCATATCCCCATAGTTGGGAAATTTGTAAAAGTGATGTTCATAAACAAATCACTTATATGCAAGAGTGTTTTCTTTAGGCATTGTTATGCTAGTTTGGCTTGTTGATAGTCAATTTGAATGGAAAATTTAGGAGTCAAGTTTATTCCATCTTGTAAAATGCATTTCTATTTGTAGCTTAAGAAAGAATTTTAAAACTATTGTATGAGTAGTTGCAGCACATTCAATATGTTACAAATGTGTTAAGCACTCATGTTATATAAGTATTCACTATGTGAAACTTGTTTTGGTTCATTTTTCAAAGTCTTTTTCCGATCTTATCCTTGATAAGGATTTTGCAGAAGAACGCCATGGGATTTATTCTTGGGAAGGATGTTGTTGTGGATGACCATAGTGACATGGACAAATCAAGAACAACATTGAATTCGAATTCTTTGGTCAGGTTATATTTCAAGTTCAGCTTGAAAAAGATCCAAGACAAGTACAAGTCAAGATACTACAATCATCGATTGGATCGAGTTTGGAAAATTGGAGGAACTGTACCTTCAAATGTTGAACAATTGAAAGTGAAATTTTGGGGACCAAAAGTTTTTAGTGGGGAAGAGTGATCAGGAGCTCAAAATTTTCCAAAAAATCAAAGTTGTCAGAATGGTTTGGAACCTGAACGACCCTGTAGATCTCATTGTCCTGAATCCGACGCAACTCATTTCATGCGAAATGGACACCGTATGCTCCCAGAAACGTGATATGTTCACTTTGTCAAACATGTAAAAATTTTGCAGGTGCTGACAAGGATGCTCACTGGGCATCCGTACAGCCCAGTCAGCAAAATGAATATTCTTGGTATATTACTATGGTATATTCCTTCAACATATTATCAGGAATGTTCTTCAGGCTTGGTGGCTATTGATCCACGTGTTTTTTTTTTGGGTCAATGAGGAGGTGACACGTAGCTAAGCCTGAGGCTGCCACGTGTCCTCCTAGTGACATATCAAAATTTGTTATGGCGGATAGGGCGGAGGTCGAGCTCGACCCCGTGACCTCCCATACACTAATGTAATGGTTCACCAATGCGCCAAGAGATATGACTTAACCTAATATGGTTGCGCCCACTATTTAACGTTGATTGCCATAATGGTTGGGGGGTTGGGCGGAATTAACCCCCCCCATGTGAACACCATAACTGCTAACACTAACTATTTAATGTGACCGCTAATGGTCACCAACACCATCTGACCACTGGACTAAACCTCTATCATGTGAACGTGCCTTCGTTAAACCACAAATGTTTAATGTGACCGTTGGAGGGAGGGGGCCAACGCCGGGGGCTAGCCCCTAGGCTCATGGCCCCCCATATGACCAATATTTTGGTTTTTAGGCCTCGGTGAAAAAATTAACGGTCCTACAAATTCACCCAAAAATTAGTAAAAATGTTGCTCCATTAGAGCACATGGCGGGCGAAATTGTAGGATGATGTCGGATTTTGTGCAATTTGTAGAGCGAATAGTGGAGAAACTATGACAGGTCATAACTTCTCCAGTTTTCGACCAAATTGAGTACAAAAGAGAGGCTAGGTAGCTATTTTTGGACATTCTAGACTCATTGGAGCAGGTTCCAGAAACAAATGATCACTTCTAGATAGCCTTTTTTCATATTGAAGTCTATGGGTGCCATGGTCAGCCAAAGAGTTGATTCAGTTTATGGAGGAGTTTGAAGATGGAGATGACCTTACAAGGGTTTTCCAGCCTCCATGTGCTTTCTGCAACCTCTATTACATCAATGTTGTAGCTTTTATTACTCTTTCTATATGTATTTTTGGAGAAGAGACTTGTTTATGTACTTGAAGTGGATTGTATTATTGTTGATGCTATTTGAAGTTGGAGTATGGGCTCTTGGTACAAGATGCCTTTGTTTGCTGAAAGTTTACATGTTTGACTATAGTTTAACATGTATATGGAGTGATAACTCTTGCAGAGGTTTGTTTCTTTGAAGGAGAAACTAACCATTTTATTTTAGCACTTTATGTACTCTTCTTTTCTAAACATTGAGCATAATGAGAAGGGGCCATGTCATTAGAGCTGATCCAAGGAGATGTAGCCTAGGAGGGGTGAACTCCTTTAACAATGGTTGGTGTATTATTGATTGATGCATGCTTCCATTCAGTATTTTGATTTCATGTTTAAAGTTTTTCATGAAATTAACTTAAGAAAACACACATAAAACTCATGATTTTACTTGTTATTTTGGAGTACAAACCTCAAGCACATTTTTGTATTCTGATGAGGATCTTAGCAACAACAAACTAATATTCCACATTCAAATCAATAATTAAGGTGGAAATTGGAGTCTTTTGTTTAGGAGAGAGATTGAAAGTTTTTTTATTATTTCCAATTTTTAATTTGTTAATGTAAGTATTATTTTATTATTATTAAATGTAATGTTAAGGGATAACATTAGACCACTTAAAATGACATATTAATGATTAGTAAAAAAAAAACTCACTCTTGATAAAAAAAATTAAAATGTGTTTCATTTTAACTTTAAATTATATTTTAATTCTATTAAAAATAATTTTGTGATTAATTAATTATTACATATATTTTATTAAATTAATTAATTAAATTTATAATACATCTTTTTTAAGGCTTCACACCAATTCATCACCACACATCTATCTACAATTTTCTAATAAATCACATCTATCTATAATATTTTAACAAATTAGGTTCACTATATCACACCACCCATATAAAAAGATAAACTAAATATCTTTATATTAGTATATTAAATATCATTGTCATCTTCCAAATTAATCAACACCACATATTAAATATCACTTTCTATTAGACCAACATGGATCAATCTTAACTCTAGATCTACCAAACATCTTAAGATATTTGCATCTCAAAAACTTTGATCCCTTTGGGCCTGGGTAGATCTGGAGTTAAGAAGAATCTAGGCTGGTTTAATTCCCGCATTTAAATAGCCTATATTCCACATGAATACCATGGGCAATACCATGGGTTCTCATAAACTTGGAGCTCAAAAACCTAACTTGAACAAGTCAAGTTTATCTCAACTACTCAACAAAAATTAATAAAAAAATAATAATAACGTAAAAAGATTATTTAACCTAGAGTTATTTTTATTTTTATGTCAAATTTACTTTAACTATCCAACAAAAATTGATTAAAAAACAATAACTTAGAATTTTTATTTTAACATAGGATTATTTTTTTTACTGAGTCAAGATGTTTACAAGGCTGCACATTACAACATCTCTTACATATCGGGTTCTCGAATGCCTCTCACGTAATAATAACAACTTTTTACAAATATATTAAAGACTAATTAACATCACATATCAACTATCACTCTTTAATAGATAATAACAACTTCTTACAATTATATAAAATATAATGAAAAATAAGATTTTACAAATGTTTATTTTCACCAATTTTACCTTGGAACCTTATAATGTGTGGTAATCTCCAAATGCTTACCATTCTCAAATGTGTGAGAGAATTACTTAGGTATAAAACACTTCAATTTACTATTCTATAGACACTTTTGTTTAATAACATATCTTACAAGGTAACAAGGAATATACAACATAGTAGTTAGTCCTAAATAATTGAATTTGGTGAAAGAAAAAAGGTTGGAAAGTAAAATCTAAGTTGTAATTTAGGTTTTATTTTGTTTACTTAATTATATAGAAAAATTTGAGATGACACATTGTTTTATTTTTTAATTTAAAAATTGATTTCTAATTAATAAATGATATTGCAAATAGATATGTGGAGCTTAGTATGATAGAGATGTTGTAATGTCATGTTCATGTTTAACATTTTGACTCACTCAAATTACATATAAATAAAAATTTAAATTAAATTAATTAATAATTAAAGTAAAATAGTTAAATTTAGCATTGGCAGTTTTTGGACTCTATATTTTGAATATAATATTTTTAAAATTTACTATTTTTTATTTTAAAATATAACATAAAATTTTTATTTTTTTAATAAAATATTCATTTTTTACTAGGCTGAGAGGTTCTCTAGATGAGAAAATAAAATTAAAATTAAAATTAAAACATGATGGAGATATGTAACTTATTGTAATGTAATGTAAACATTTTAACTCATGAAAATAAAATAAAAATAACTCTATAAAAAATAAAAATGGCCCATGGTATTAAGAATCCATGGTATTGTCACTGTGCAAGTCTCTCGGGTAGAGAAATACCTCAGCCTAGTCAATTACAGTGTTTTAAGTGAAATATGTTTCTGGTTGGCCTTTGTGTGGGTGTTATCTTGAGGGAGGATTTTATGCAGAAGAGGGGAAGGGTCGGGTGACATTTGAACCTTTCAGGCCTCAAGGCCTTGCCTCTATGCTTTGTTCCTTTTCGGGTCCAGTGGTGGTCAACCTTTTGTGGAGTCTTTGTTTGAAGTGGGGTGTGCCTTTCTTATTTATGGGTGATATTAGTGGGGCTTGTAGGGTCGGGTGGTCTCCACTTTGGTGTTGGGATTGTTAGCAAAAGAAGTTGACGATGTTGAGGAAACGAGGATGGGCCAGAGGGGGCATTAGCCCACATGGTTGTCAGGAGAGTGAGTGGGCAGGGTGGATGTGCAGCTTGAGGACGAAAGGGAAGGTGCAAAAGTGGAGGGCGAGGTCTATCATGACCAGGGTCAGTCACCAAGTTGTGTAGAATAGTCATCATAGTTGGCACTAATAACGAAACAATTGCTTGGTATTTTAGCAAGCCTGGATGTTATCTGCCATCAGAGGTATGATTATCAAAATGAAATTGTTGCCTATTGATCTATTGTTGAATGTTAGTTTTATTGTTCTAATTTCAACTTCAGAATTAAAAAACAATTGCTCATCATTTGCTTCATGTGCATAGGTTTTCTTATGGTGTTTGTGGATGTAACAATTAAATTTGTAAGTTTTATGTCAAATTCATGAGCAAAATAGCATGTAAATAAAGTGTTGAACAACAGCCAAACAATATACAACAAACCATCAAAATGAACACTTAATACAATGTTTTGATGAAGGAGTTCACTCCTCCTGGGCTACATCTCCTTGGACCAGCTTCCATGGCTTGGGCCTCTATCTTAGCTCAAAATTGAAAAACGTGTTGTTTACAATGCTCTACTTCTCCTAAAACCCGCGTCAATGTGCTCAGAACATCAAAATCATTTAGGAATGACTCTTTCTAAGCCAAAATTGGTCGAAAATTGCAAAAATTATGGCCTCTTCAATTTTCCCTAGGAACACTCCACCAAATCTAGAGAAACTCTAGTTAACCCCGCCAAAGATGGAGCAATGTTGGATTTGTTGTACCTGCCAAACTGCCACCAAGTTAATACGTGCTTAATTAATGGGATAAACATGGTTCAATTAGCATAAAAATCCACTTAGCACATTAAGCGTGCGGTTAGCATTAAGCACCGACCTTTGTTTATGACGTGTTGGTCACATATGGAGGGGGCTGGCCCTCTCCTCCCCCAACTGCCACATGCTATGACATGAAATACAAATTGTGCCCATTGTATGTTAAGAAACATTGGTGTGGCATAGTGGTAAGGCTTTGGGTTTGTGTGGGTGAGGTTGTGGGTTCAACTCCACCGACCTACCAAATAACTTTTTTCATTGCGCACCAATTCTGATAGGCCCTTGAGGAGGGACACGAGGTGGCCTCCAGGCTTGCCACATGTCCTCTTTTCATTGGTCCTCCCTCGTCTGATAAAAAACGTCAACTCATCAAGTTTTTGACCAAGCAAAAAGTGCCACTTGGCATGATCTCACTAGTTGTTGACCCGAAATTTTGACCTGCACAGTCACTTGCCACGTTAGTAGTACACACTGTTGATTGGGCAGTGACTGTATTTCTTTTCTTGCAAAATTATTCTTTTTGGCAAAGTGGACAAAATTCTCTATCTTTCTCATACGAACTCCATTTTGAGTGAATGAGTTGTGTTGGGATTGTATCTCTGTCGCCGAGATAGACGCATTCGTGCAATTTTTTAGCGATTCTAAGCACTTTGATTTTTGAGCTAAATACTGATCACCTGATCATTCCTTCCCACTGGAAGCCTTTTGGACCCCAAAAGATACTATCAATTGTTCGGTAGGTGAGGGTACAACTCCCTAACCTTCTCAATCTTCATCCATTTGGCCTTAGAAGGATTTTTTTCCATTGAGTCCCACTCGTAGGTATTCGATATTCCCACTCTTTGAAGTTTTGGTTCTTCTGTCAAGTATGAGATCTTGTTGAAGTTCATCAAGATATTTTGGCAAAAAATCATCTATTGATGGCAGCTGAACATGCTCTCCTTGATTATTAATCAAAGGATGCTCAAACAATCTCAAATTATCAACATTAACAACAGAGTATATTTGCATATAAGGAGGCAAATCTAGCTTAAATGCATTGTTACCAATCTTTTTCCAGAATTTTAAAAGGACCATAACGGCTTGGCTTCGGCTTTTTACCTTCCCCTTGAAGTCTCTCTTTGCTAATATATAACCAAACCTCTTCACCAACTTAAAATTTATGATCGGCATGGTGTTTGTAATGCCTTGCCTTGTAGTTGCTTTTACTATTTTCAAGTTGTTCTTTCACTATGTGATGTATCAACTGAATTTGAACAATGAACTTCCTTGCCTTATCAATGTTGCTATGACCATCAATAGCAACATATTTCTCAAAGATGAAGTCCAATGGTGATCTTGGAAATTACCCAAAACATGCCTCAAATGGCGATGTGTTTGTGGAAGAATGCTTTGCCTTATTGTATGCATGTTGTATGTAATGCAAATGTTCATCCCGCAACCTAGGATGTTTGCTGCAATATCCTCTAAGAAGATGAATGACTATCATGTTGACCACCTCAGTTTGTCTATATGTTTGTGGATGAAAGGTTGTACTCTTCTTCAACTTAGGGTTGATCATGTCCCACAAATTTGACCAAAAATTCCCAACAAATCAAGAATCTCAATCACTTACAATGGAAGTAGTAAGTCCAAAATGAACCCAAACATTTTGAAAGAGAAGATGAGATGTTTTTTCAACTGTAATTTGCTTTTTACATGGCATTAGTGATCCAGATTTAAATAGGAACGCAACAAATTATAGATATAACCATAAATACAAAGATGCAGTATAAATAACACTTCAATTCATTAATATCAAATACTGAAATATGCTTACAAACAGAATGGAAATAAGACTAGCTTGAGCGATGGTAGCTTATCTCTAAGAAGAGATGTGGCGGTTACATGCCTCTGAACTGTGTTATAATGAGGCTCAAAGGCCTAATTATTATTTAGAAACAATGGAAAACCCTAAACATCCAAAAACCTAACCCTAGGAGATGAAGCACCAAAACTGTGGGCCCCGTTTGGGTAAATTGGTACATCAACTTCCCGGGGTCGTAACTTGGGCATACGCTCTCCGTTTGGCTATCACAATACCTCATTTCGAAGATCTCAAAGAGAAGGCAAAAAATAAATTAGGTAGATCGTTTGGGGGATTTCTCGTCTCTCCATTTTCACTAAAAACATCGTTTAGGGCCTCAAAATGTCTCCGGAAGTTCATGACCCGAAAAAACTGCCAAAAATAGTACATTGTGCTACAATTAAGGAAACCAAAAAACTAAAAGAGACAGTGTTGGGGGTCCAAGTGGAATAGGCAGGTGGCCACCAATATCCACCTGGATCCTTCATCCCCCCTTAGGAAGGCGTTGAGTTCCTCCATGAGATGAGGAAACTTCTGTTTAACTTGGTCCCTGGTGAGCCACTTGCCTTGGTGAAGGAGTTGGCCTGCTTTGACAACTCGATATAGTTGGATCCTTTGTTGTTGTGTGTTCTTGATCTGCGTGTCCATGATCCGATCAATTGTGGCTTGTTGCATGCAATCTTGATTTAACTCTGTAGGTGTGAGCTGTTCTGCAATGTCTGATGTGTCTAGCAATGGTGGGAAGTATGGTCGAAGGCAATCCACATTGAACACTGGGTGCAGGCCAAGGAATGGGGGAATGTTGAGCTCAAATGCATTGTCTCCCACCACCTTGATAATGGTGTAAGGACCATATTGGAGTGGTCTGAGTTTCCAATACGCTCCGGTAAGGCATTCCTTTTGCAAATGCAACCAGACTTTGTCGCCCACCTGAAACTTGTGTGGCACCTGATGTTGATCATGTCGCTGCTTGTACTTGGCATTTGATTTCTCCAGAATGTCGTGGACCTACTAGAAGATATGTTGGATGTGCTCAATGAAGTTGTTTGCCTTATCGGTTTTGGACTGGACATGAGCCGAATCTACATGAGTAGCTGCAAATGGCATGACCACATCAATAAGACATGGTGGTTGGAATCCTAAGCCCACCTGGAAAGGGATGTGGCTAGTCGAGTTGCGGAGAGCCCAGTTATAGCTGTGTTGGACATAGGGGAGGCTTTCATCCCATGTGCATGGATGCTTTGAGATGTACATGCGTAGAATGTGTACGATCATCCTGTTGACAACCTCCGTCTAGCCATCAGTTTGGGGATGGAAAGTTGTGGACTTAGTGAGCTTCGTGTTCAAAATTGACCAGAGACTAGACCAAAATGTACTGAGGATCCCAAAGTGTACCCACACTCATTCAAAGAAGAGTTAGCAGTGGATTCCGTTGTGATATTTTTCTTGCAGGCCGCCATAATGGCCATCTTCGACAATTTGTCGACGACTACAAAAACACAGTCGTTTCCATGCTTAGTAGAAGGAAGGCTCGACATGTAATCCATGGAGATGGATTCCCAAGGTCGACAAGGGGTAGGCAACGGAGTATAGATGCCTTGCTTCTTGATGGTCGGTTTGGCAATGGTGCAGGCAGTGCAGGATCTTATGTACTTCCCAACATCCTGTCGAAGATTCAACCAATAGAAATACTTCTTCAGTACTGCCATTGTTTTCTCAACCCCGAAATGCCTAACGGCCCGACTGTAGTGTGCTTCCCAAATCATCTTGGTATGCTCTCTTGAAGGAACACAAAGGTGTCCCAGGTGACATAATAGGGCATCCAGGAGGTGAAAATCTGGAACTTGCTGACCCTCCAAAAGCATCTGGTATGTGTGGCCGAATTCTGCGTCGCTTTTGTAGAGAAGTGGCCAATCAGAAGTCTCATGCCCACAAGAGTTGAGCAGAGTGGTTAACGCCATGATCAGTGGTTGGTTGAGGCAATCTGCAACATTATTGGTGTTGCCCTTCTTATACTTGATATTCAAATGGAACTGTTGCAGGTATGTGGACCACTTATGATAGCGATCATTCTACAACTTCCCTTGCATCTATATGAACTGCAGGGACCAGTGGTCTATGTGGAAGATCGTTTCCTTCCACAAAATGTAATGCTTCCATTGTTGGTAGGCCTACACAATGGAATACATCTCTTTGTCATAAGTGGGATACTTTCGGACTGTGTCTGAAAGTGTCTCATTGTAATATGCCACTCGATGCCCCTGTTGAGTAAGGATTGCCCCAATAGCATAGTCAGAGGCATTTGTCTCAATCTCAAATGGTTGTTGCAAGTCTAGTGATGTGAGCACTGTGCAGAGCAGAGGCGATGTTTCAACTCTGTGAATGCCTTCTGTTGAGATTCATACTAAAAGAATTTTGCTTTAGCTCCCCCCTTGGTGACGCGACTCAAGGACCAAGTGATATGAGAGAATCCCAACACGAATCTATGGTAGAAATTGGAAAGACCCAAAAAGTTGTGGAGCTCTGTCAAAGTAGTTGGAGCTGGCTAATCCTGGATGACTTGGATCTTAGTTGGATCCACGTGCACCCCCCGTTCATCAATAATGAATCCCAGATACTAAACCTAGGTCATGCCAAAAGTGCATTTCTCCAAATTGGCACATAGCTTGTGTTGCCGCAGTGTTTGGAGAACCTATCGGAAGTGGTGGAGGTGCTCTTCCCAACTATGGCTGAAGATCAAGATGTCATCCAAGTATACCACTACAAATGAGTTGGTGAATGGCCACAAGATGTCATCCATTAGCCTCATGAAGGTTGCAGGAGCATTCTTCAACCCGAAAGGCATAACCAACCAATCGAAAAGGCCCTCCTTGGCTTTGAAGGCAATCTTCCACACATTGGAGGGTTTGATTGGTGCCTGGTAATATCCTGACTTCAAGTCAATCTTGCTGAAATAATTTGCCACCTTCAGTTGGTCCAGAAGGTCATCAATCCGTGGGATCAGGTACCTATTCCACACAGTGATCTTGTTCAATGCCCGATAGTCAATACAGAGTCTCCAAGTCCCATCCTTCTTCTGTACCAACATGATCAAGATCCCACAGGGCGATGAACTTGGTCAGATGTGACCTTTCTACAACATCTCCTAAATCTGCCTCTTGATTTCATCATTCTCCAGAATGGAGCACTTATAGATTGGTCAATTGGGCAGCCGTGCACATGGGGTCAGATCGATGGAGTGCTTGACCTGACAGTGAAGAGGCACCCCTGTGGGGAGGTAAAGATGTCCTCGTACTCCTTCACGACCTTGTCCATCTGTCATTGTCATGCGGAGGGGCCTCGTCTGGAGGTTATGGCCATCGTCTTCTTCTTTCCTTGAGGGCGTATCACCAGGAAAACAAATTTTTCGATTTTGTAAATGAGCTTACTGCATTGTTTTGCAGTAACCAAAGAGATGGCGGTAGGCGGTGCTACCTCCAGTATCTTGTACAACTTGTTTCCCAAAGTAACAATAACAGCACAAGGCCTTGAATCATACATAGCATGTCACTTCTATAAGTATGGTTGGCCTAATAGTACATCAAAAACATCAAGGGGAGCAACCTCACATAATACCTCATCCGTGAAGGGCTTGATGATGTATGGAAGGTGGCACTGCTAGCTCACGCGAAGATCCCGTCCTAGGTGAAGTCGCTTGATAGTGTACGGTTGTGGATGTGTTGTGGTCGGTAAGCCCAACCACTTCACAACCTTTACCGAAATGAGGTTCTTTTGTCCCCCACTGTCGACAATGAACTGTAGCAGGGAACCCTTTACCCACATCTGGGAGTGGAAGAGGAGTTCCTCCTCCTCTGGATCTTCGGGTTCCTGCGTCTGGATCTTCATGGTGGGAATGGTGGCATTGGGATCCACATCGATAATCTTCTTCCCTTTTTCGTTCCCCTTGTTGGGTTCTGAATTAGAGTCAAAACATGCATCTCATTCTGAAGCCTTTAGCTCGACAACCAGTGACTGCTCGTCCTGACAGTCACTTGTGTTGTGAGTGGAGCTCTTATGGAACTCACACCAATTTCTCGTGTCCTTCTTCGAGTTCACCGTGTTGTTCCTTGCTTACAACTTTGGCGGGTTGTCCTGGGCTACCCCACCTTGGATTTTCCCTTTGTTCTGCGGTTTGGTGGTACCTTTCCCTTGCTTTGGATTCGCAGATCCAAAGTCTCGCTTCTTCTATTTAAACTTTTGCTCGATCTTGACAACATATTGGTATGTCGTGCCGAGCGAGGATATGTTCAGGAACTCCATCTCGTCCTAGGATGTACCTGTGTAGGCAGCCACGATACTTGAGAACCAAATGGTTCTCAGAATCCTTGATACCCAACTTCGTGCGAAGGGTATGAAAAACATTGGTAAACTTTGGTACATCTTGGTCCCTTCCATGTCGCAGCATTGTCCACTTTATGTATTTATCCTCATCACTCCTAAAAGGGTAGTACTGCTCGATGGAATCCCAGAATGAGTTCCAAGTGGGTGCGGCTGAAAACAGTGAGTTCGTACTTTCATCCTTCTGCTCACAATAGGTTTCCCACCAGTCCTTAATGCAGGGGGCTACTTTGAGGAGTGCAAAAGTGATCTTTTCCCGGCAAGAAAAGTCATGAACAGAAAAATATCCTTCTAGCATATTTAACCATTTATCTATAGCGTTTGCATCTATCTGACCCTCAAATATGGGAATTTCAAAGTTAACTTGTACCTTAAAGGGTGTGGTGCTTCTAGAGTAGCTGCAGGAAGTAGATGTGTCGCCATTGGGTAGCCGCTGAAGGATCTAAACAAAGTTGTCCATCATTGCATTCCTTTGTCGCTCAAGGGCTTCTTCGAGCAAGATTTTGATAGGATCTCCTGCCCCCTCATCTTTCTTTTCATCCTCCATGGGAGGTCGTCGGGATTTGTGAGGCTAGTCTTGCAAAGGTTCGACCAGTTCAAGCCCCAATTCCTTATATCCCGACCTCGTTGGGGACATGCAAAGAAAAATAGAGAAAGAGCAGACCGCTCTGATACTAATGAAACAGATTTAAACAGGAATGCAACAAATTATAGATATAATCATAAATACAAAGATGCAGTAGAAATAACACTTCATTTCATTCATATCAAATACTGAAATATGCTTGCAAACAGAATGGAAATAAGACTAGCTCAAGCGATGGTAGCTTATCTCTGAGAAGAGATGTGGTGGCTACATGCCTCCTAGTTGTGTTACAATGAGGCTCAAAGGCCTATTTATTATTGAGAAACAATGGAAAACCCTAAACATCCAAAAACCTAAACCTAGGAGATGAAGTGCCAAAATTGTGGGCCTCATTTGGGTAAATTGGTACATTAACTTCCTGGGGTCGTAACTTGGGCATACGATCTCCGTTTGGCTATCATAATACCTCGTTTCGAAGATCTCGGAGAGAAGGTTGAAAAAAAATTAAGAGGACTTTGTAAGACATTTCTAGTTTGTCTGTTTTTCTTAAAAACATCGTTTAGGGCCTCAGAACGACTCCAGAAGTTCAGGACCAAAAAAAACTACCAAAAATAGTAAATTGTGCTACAATTAAGGAAACCGGAAAGCTGAAAGAGATTGTGTTGGGGGTCCAAGTGGAATAGGCAGGTGGCCGCTAATATCCACCTGGATCATTCCTCCCCCCTTAGGAAGCAATGCTCCCCATTGCGTTGAGTTCCTCCATGAGATGAGGAAACTTCTGCTGAACTTGGTCCCTAGTGAGCCACTTGCCCTGGTGAAGGAGTTAGCCTGCTTTGACAACTAGATATAGTTGGATCATTTGTTGTCAGGTGTTCTTGATCTATGTGTCCATGATCCGATCAATTGTGACTTGTTCCATGCAATCTGGATTTAACTCTGTAGGTGTGAGTTGTTCTGCAATGTTTATGTGTCTAGCAATGGTGGGAAGTATGGTTGAAGGCGGTCCACATTAGACACTAGGTGCAGGCCAAGGAATGGGGGAATGTTGAGCTTGAATGCATTGTCTCCCACTGCCTTGGTAATGGTGTAAGGACCATATCGGAGTGGTCTAAGTTTCCTATAGGCTCATGTAAGGCGTTCCTTTTGCAAATGCAACCAAACTTTGTCGCCCACTTGAAACTTGTGTGGCACCCAATGTTGATCATGTCGATGCTTGTACTTGGCATTTGATTTCTCCAGAATGTCATGGACCTGCTGGCGGATATCTTGGATGTGCTCAATGAAGTTGTTTGCCTTATCAGTTTCGGGCTAGACATGAGTAGCTGCAAATGGCATGGCCACATCAATGGGACATAATGGTTGGAATCCCAAGCCCACTTGGAAAGGGTTGTAGCCAGTCGAGTTGTGGAGAGCCTGGTTATAGTTGCGTTGGACATAGGGGAGGCTCTCATCCCATGTGCGTGGATTCTTTTAGTTGTACATGCGCAGAATGTGTATAATCATCCTGTTGACGACCTATTTCTGGCCATCATTTTGGGGATGGAAAGTTGTGGACTTAGTGAGCTTGGTGTCCAACATTGACCAGAGACTGGACCAAAATGTACTGAGGAACCTGTTGTCTCGATCTTAGATGATAGATTGTGGGATCCCAAAGTGTACCCACACTCGTTCAAAGAAGAGTTTAGCAGTGGCTTCCATATTCTTCTTGTAGACCGTCATAATGGCCATCTTTGAGAATCTATCGACGACTACAAAAACACAGTTGTTTCCATGCTTAGTAGAAGGAAGGCCCGGCATGTAATCCATGGATATGGATTCCCAAGGTCGACTAGGGGTAGGCAGTGGAGTATTGAGGCCTTACTTCTTGATGGTCAATTTGGCAATGGTGCAAGCAGTGCAAGATATAATGTACTTCCCGACATCATGTCGAAGATTCAGCAAATAGAATTACTTCTGCAGTACTGCCACCATTTTCTTGACCCCGAAATGCCCAGCTGCTCGACTGAAGTGTGCTTCCAAAATAATCGTGGTACGCTCTCTTAAAGGAACAAAAAGGTGTCCCAGGTGGCATAATAGGGCATCCTGGATGTGAAAATCTAGAACTTGTTGACCCTCCAAGAGCGTCTAGTATGTGTGGCCAAATTCTAGGTCGCTTTTGTAGAAAAGCGGCCAGTCAGAAGTCTCGTGCCCACAAGAGTTGAGCACGGTGGTTAACACCATCATCGGTGGTCGGCTGACGCAATCTGCAACATTATTGGTGTTATCCTTTTTATACTCGATATTCAAATGGAATTGTTGCAGGTATGTGGACCACTTCTGATGGCGATCATTCTACAACTTCCCTTGCATTTGTATGAACTGCAGGGGCCAGTGGTCTGTGTGGATGACCATTTTCTTCCCCAAAATGTAATGCTTCCATTGTCGGCAGACCTGAACAATGGAATACATATCTTTTTCATAAGTGGGATACTTTTGGACTGTATCTGAAAGTGTCTCACTGTGATATGCCACTGGATGCCCTTGTTGAGTAAGGATTTCCCCAATATCATAGTCAGAGGCATTTGTCTCGATCCCAAATGGTTGTTGCAAGTCTGGTAAAGTGAGCACCGGTGCAGAGCAGAGGCAATGTTTCAACTCTGTGAATGCCTTCTGTTGAGATTCAGACCAAAAGAATTTTTCTTTCACTCCCCCCTTGGTGACGCGACTCAAGGGCCAAGTGATATGAGAGAATCCCAACACAAACCTGCAGTAGAAATTGGCAAGACCCAGAAAGCTGCGGAGCTTTGTCAAAGTGATCGGAGTTGGCCAATCCTAGATGACTTGGATCTTGGTTGGATCCACATGCACCCCCCGTTCATCAATAATGTATCCCGGATACTGAACCTAGGTCTTACCAAAAGTGCATTTCTCCAAAATGGCACATAGATTGTGTTGTCGCAGTGTTTGGAGAACCTGTTGGATCTGGTGGAGGTGCTCTTCCCAAATTTGGCTGAAGATCAGGATGTCATCCAAGAATACCACCACAAATAGTTGGTTAATGGCTGCAAGATGTCATCCAGCAGCCTCATGAAGGTTGCAGGAGCATTCATCAACCCGAAAGGCATAACCAACCATTCGAAAAGGCCCTCCTTGGCTTTAAAGGCAATCTTCCACACATCGAAGGGTTCGATTAGTACCTGGTGATATCCTAACTTCAAGTCAATATTGTTGAAATATTTTTCCCCCTTCAATTGGTCGAGAAGGTCATCAATCTATGGGATCAGGTACCTATTCCACACAGTGATCTTGTTCAGTGCCCAATAGTCAATATAGAGTCTCCAAGTCCCATCCTTCTTTCGTACCAACACGATCGGGCTCCCACAGGACAATGAACTCGGTCGGATATAACCTTTCTACAACAGCTCCTGAATCTACATCTTGATTTCATCATTCTCCATAACAAAGCGCTGATATATTGGTCCATTGGGTAGCGGCGCACCTGGGGTCTGATCGATGGAGTGCTTGACCCGACAGTGGAGAGGCACCCCTACGAAGGAGGTGAAGATGTCCTCGTACTCCTCCACGACCTTTTCCATCTATTCTTGTTGTGCGGAGGGGCCCTATCTCGAAGTTTTGGACACCATCTTCTTCTTTCCCTGAGGACGTATCATCAGGAAAAAAAATTCTCGATTTTGTAAATGAGCTTACTGAATTCTCTTTCAGTAATCAAAGATATGGTGGTAGGCGGTTCTACCTTCGGTATCCTGTACAACATTTTTCCCAAAGTAACAATAACAACATGAGGCCTTGACTCATACACAGTGTGTCACTTCCATAAGTATGGTTGGCCCAATAATACATCACAAACATCAAGGGGAGCAACATCACATAATACCTCATCCGTGAAGGGATTGATGTTGTATGGAAGGCAGTATCGCTGGCTCACGCAAAGATCACATCCTTGGTGAAGCCACCCAATGGTGTATGGTTTTCGATGTGTTGTGGTCAGTAAGCCTAGCCACTTCACAACCTCTGCCAAAATGAGGTTCTTTTGGCTCCTGTTGTCGACAATGAACTATAGCGGAGAACCCTTTTACCCACATCTTGGAGTGGAAGAGGCGCTCCTCTACCTTTGGATCTTTGGGTTCCTCCTTCTGGATCTTCGTGGTGGCAACGATGGCGTTGGGATCATTATCAATAATCTGCTTCCCTTTTTCATTCCCCTTGTCAGGTTCTGACTGAGAGTCGGAACATGCATTTGATTCTGAAGCCTTTAGCTCAGCCACCAGTGAATACTTGGTCCGACACTTACTTGTGTTGTGAGTGGAGCTCTTATAGAACTCACACCACTTTCCTATGTCCTTCTTCAGCTTCGCAGTGTTGTTCTTCTCTTGCGACTTTGGTGGGTTTTCCTCAACCGCCCCACCTTAGATTTGTCCTTTGTTATGTGGTTTGGTGGTATCTTTCCCTTGCTTCAGATTTGCAGATACAAAGTCTCGCTTCTTCTATTTAAACTTTTGCTCGATCTTGACAGCATATCGGTATATCGTGTCAAGCGAGGAGATGTTCAGGAACTCCATCTCATCCTGGATGTACCTGTTTAGGTAGTCGTGTTACTTGAGAACCAAATGGTTCTTATAATCCTTGATACCCAACTTCATGCAAAGGGTATGAAAAACATTGATAAACTCTGGTACATCTTCGTCCCTTCCCTGTCGCAGCGTTGTCCACTTTTTGTATTTATTCTGATAGCTCCCGACAGGGTAGTACTACTCCTTGATGGCATCCCGTAACGAGTTCCAAGTGGGTGCGGTTGAAAACAGTGAGTTGGTACTTTCATCTTTCTACTCATAGTAGGTTTCCCACCAGTCCTTGATGCGGGGGGCTCCTTTGAGGAGTGCAAAAGTGATCTTTTCCCGATTGGAAAAGTCATGAATGGAAAGATATCCTTCTAGCATATTTAACCATTTATCTACAATGTCTGCATCTATCTGACCCTAAAATATGGTAATGTCAAAGTTAACTTGTACCTTAAAGGGTGTGGTGCTTCCAGAGTAGCTATCGGAAGTAGATGTGTCGCCCTTGGGTAGCCACTTAAGGATCTGGACAAAGTTGTCCATCATTGTGTTCCTTTATCTCTCGAGGGCTTATTCGAGCAAGATTTTGATAGGATCTCCTGCCCCCTCGCCTTTCTTTTCATCCACCATGGGAGGCCATCGAGATTTGTGAGGCCGGTCTTGCAAAGGTTCGACCAATTCAAGCCCTAACTCCTTATATCCCGACTTCGTTGGGGACATGCAAAGAAAAACTAAGGAAGAGCAAACCGCTCTGATACCACTAATTCAGATTTAAACAGGAACACAAAAAATTACATATATAACCATAAATACAAAGATGCAGTAGAAATAACACTTCATTTCATTAATATCAAATACTAAAATATGCTTACAAACATAATGGAAATAAAGCTAGCTCGAGCGATGGTAACTTATCTCTGAGAAGAGATGTGGCGGCTACATGCCTCTGAACTGTGTTACAATGAGGGTCAAAGGCCTATTTATTATTGAGAAACAATGGAAAACCCTAAACATCCAAAAGCCTAAACCTAGGAGATGAAGCGCCAAAACTGTGGGACCCGTTTGGGTAAATTGGTACATCAACTTCCCAGGGTCGTAACTTGGGCATACGATCTCCGTTTGGCTATCATAATATCTCGTTTCGAAGATCTTGAAGAGAAGGTTGAAAATGAATCGGGAGGCCTCTTTAGGATAATACTGGTCTCTCCGTTTTCCCTAAAAACATCGTTTAGGGCCTCAAAATAGCTCCGGAAGTTCAGGACCCGAAAAAACTGCCAAAAATAGTAAATTGTGCTACAATTAAGGAAACCAGAAAACTGAAAGAGGTAGTGTTGGGTGTCCAACTAGAATAGGCAAGTTGCCACCAATATCCCCCTAGATCATTCCTCCCCCATTAGGAAGCAATGGCCACCATTGTGTTAAGTTCCTCCATGAGATGAGGAAACTTCTGTTGAACTTGGTCCCAGTGAGCCACTTGCCATGGTGAAGGAGTTAGCCTGCTTTGACAACTTGATATAGTTGGATCTTTTGCTGTCAGGTGTTCTTGATCTATGTGTCCATGATTCGATCAATTGTGACTTGTTACATGCAATCTGGATTTAACTCTATAGGTGTAAATTTTTCTGCAATGTTTGATGTGTCTAGCAATGGTGGGAAGTATGGTCGAAGGCGGTCCACATTGGACACTAGGTGCAGGCCAAGGAATGGGGGAATGTTGAGCTCGAATGCATTGTCTCCCACCGCCTTGGTAATGGTGTAAGGACCATATCGGAGTGGTCTAAGTTTCCTATAGGCTCCGATAAGGCATTCCTTTTGCAAATGCAACCAAACTTTGTCGCCCACCTCAAACTTGTGTAGTACCCAATGTTGATCATGTCGATGCTTGTACTTGGCATTTGATTTCTCCAGAATGTCATGGACCTGCTGGCGGAAATCTTGGATGTGCTCAATGAAGTTGTTTGCCTTATCGGTTTCAGACTAGACATGAGTAGCTGCAAATGGCATGGCCACATCAATGGGACATAGTGGCTGGAATCCCAAGCCCACCTGGAAAGGGTTGTGGCCAGTCAAGCTATGGAGGGCCCAGTTGTAGCTGTGCTAAACATAGGGGAGGATATCATCCCATGTGCGTGGATTCTTTGAGTTGTACATGCACAGAATGTGTACGATCATCTTGTTGACAACCTCTATCTGGCCATCAGTTTGAGGATGGAAGGCTATGGACTTAGTGGGTTTGTTGTTCAACATCGACCAGAGACTGGACCAAAATGTACTGAGGAACCTATTGTCCCGATATGAGATGATAGGATGTGGGATCCCAAAGTGTACCCACACCCATTCAAAGAAGAGTTTAGCAGTGGCTTCGACTGTGATATTCTTCTTGTAGGCCGCCATAATGGCCATCTTCGAGAACCTGCCAACGACCACAAAAACATAGTCGTTTCCATGCTTAGTGGAAGGAAGGCCTGACATGTAATCCATGAAGATGGATTCCCAAGGTTGACTAGGGGTAGGCAGTAGGGTATAGAGGCCTTGCTTCTTGATGGTCGGTTTGGCAATGGTGTAGGCAGTGCATGATTTGATGTACTTCCCAACATCCTATCGAAGATTCGGCCAATAGAAATACTTTTACAGTACTGCCACCATTTTCTCGACCCCAAAATGCCCAGCAGCCTGACTATAGTGTGCTTCCCAAATCATCTTGGCACGCTCTCTTGAAGGAACACAAAGGTGACCCAGGTGGCATAACAGGCCATCCTGGAAGTGAAAATATGGAACATGCTGACCCTCCAAGAGTGTATGGTATGTGTGGGAAAATTATGGGTTGCTTTTGTAGAAAAGTGGCCAATCAGAAGTTCGTGCCCACAAGAGTTGAGAACGATGGTTAACGTCATGATTGGTGGTCGACTGAGGCAATCTACAACATTATTGGTGCTTCCCTTCTTATACTTGATATTCAAATGGCACTGTTGCAGGTATGTGGACCACTTCTAATGGCGATCATTCTACAATTTCCCTTGGGTTTGTATGAACTGCAGGGGTTGGTGGTCTATGTGGATGACCGTTTCCTTCCCCAAAATGTAATGCTTCCATTGTCGGCAGGCTTGGACAATGGAATGCATCTCTTTGTCATAAGGGGGATACTTCCGGACTGTGTCTGACAGTGTCTCACTGTGATATGCCACTAGATACCCATGTTGAGTAAATATTGCCCAAATAGCATAGTCAGAGGCATCTGTCTCGACCTCAAATGGCTGTTGCAAGTCTGGTAATGCGAGCATTGGTGTGGAGAAGAGGTGATCTTTCAACTCTGCGAATGACTTCTGTTGAGATTATAACCAAAAGAATTTTTCTTTCACTCCTCCCTTGCTAACTTGACTCAAGGGCCAAGTGATATGTGAAAATCCTAACATAACCTGCGGTAGAAATTGGAAAGACCTAGAAAGCTGCGGAGCTCTGTCAGAGTAGTTGGAGATGGCCAATCCCGAATGACTTGGATCTTGGCTGGATCCACATGCACCCCCTGTTCATCAATAATGTATCCCAGATACTAATCCTAGGTCATGCTAAAAGTGCATTTCTCCAAATTGGCACATAAATTGTGCTGCCGTAGTGTTTGGAGAACCTGTCGGATGTGGTGAGGTGCTCTTCCCAACTTTGGCTGAAGATCAGGATGTCATCCAAGTATACCACTACAAATGAGTTGGTGAATGGCCACAAGATGTCATCCATTAGCCTCATGAGTGTTGCAGGAGCATTCGTCAATCCAAAAGGCATAACCAACCATTCAAAAAGGCCCTCCTTGGCTTTGAAGGTAGTCTTCCACACATCGTAGGGTTTGATTGGTAGCTGGTGATATCCTGACTTCAAATCGATTTTGCTAAAATATTTTTCCCCCTTCAATTGGTCTAGGAGGTCATCAATCCATGGGATCGGGTACCTATTACAGAAATTAATCTTGTTCAGCGCCCGATAATCAATACAAAGTCTCCAAGTCCCATCCTTCTTCTATGCCAACACGATTGGGCTCTTACAGGGCGATGAACTCGTACGATGTGACCTTTCTATAGCAGCTCCTAAATCTGCCTCTTGATTTCATCATTCTCCAGAACGGATCATCGATAGATTGGTCCATTGGGCAGCGGCTCACCTGGGGTCAGATTGATGGAGTGGTTGACTTGACAGTGCAGAAGAACCCCTGCGGGGGAGGTGAAGATGTCCTCGTACTCCTCCACGACCTTCTCCATCTGTAGTTGTCGTGTGGAGGGGCCCTATCTAGAGGTCGTGGCCACCATATTCTTCTTTCCTTGAGGGCGTATCACCAGGAAAACAAATTTATTGGTTTTGGAAATGAGGCTACTGCATTGTTTTGCAGTAACCAAAGAGATGGTGGTAGGCGGTGCTACCTTTGGTATCATGTACAACTTGTTCCCCAAAGTAACAATAACATCACGAGGCCTTGATTCATACATAACATGTCACTTCCACAAGTATTTTTGTCCTAATAATATATCACAAACTTCGAGGGGAGCAATGTCACACAATACCTCATCCGTGAAGTGCTTGATGTTGTATGGAAGGTGACACTGCTGGCTCATGCGAAGATCCCTTCCTTGGTGAAGCCACCTAATGGTGTATGGTTATGGATGTGTTTTGGTTGGTAAGACCAGCCACTTCACGACCTCTCCCAAAATAAGGTTCTTTTGGCTCCTGCTGTCGACAATGAACAGTAGCGGGGAGCCTTTTACCCACATCTTGGAGTGGAAGAGATGCTCCTCCTCCTCTGGATCTTTGGGTTCCTCCTTCTGGATAATCTTGGTGGCAATGGTGGCATTGGGCTCTGCATCGATAATCTGCTTCCCTTTGTCATTCCCCTTATCAGGTTCTGACTCAGAGTTGGAAAATGCATCTGATTCTGAAACCTTTAACTTGGCCACTAGTGACTGCTTGGCCTGACACTCACTTGTGTGATGGGTGGAGCTCTTATGGAACTCACACCACTTTCTCGTGTCCTTTTTCGGCTTTGCGATGCTGTTCTTTTCTTGCAACTTTTGCGGGTTGTCTTGGGTTGCCCCACCTTGCCTTTGTCCTTTGTTTTGTGGTTTGGCGACACCTTTCCCTTGCTTCCGATTCGCAGATCCAAAGTCTTGCTTCTTTTGTTTAAACTTTTTCTTGACCTTGACGACATATCGGTATGTTGTGCCAAGCGAGAAGATGTTCAGGAATTTTATTTCTTCCTAGATATATTTGTGAAGGCAGTTGTGGTATTTAAGTACGAAATGCTGCTCCGAATCCTTGATACCTAACTTTGTACGAAGGGTATGGAAAATATTGGTAAACTCTGGCACATCTTGGTCCCTTCCCTACCGCGGCGTGGTCCACTTTATGTATTAATCCTCATAGCTTCCGACAGGGTAGTACTACTCCTTGATGGCATCCTGGAATGAATTCCAAGTGGGTGTAGTTGAAAATAGTGAGCCTATACTTTCATCCTTCTGCTCGCAGTAGGTTTCCCACTAGTCCTTGACGTGGGGGGTTGCTTTGAGAAGAGCGAAAATAATATTTTCTTGACTGGAAAAATCATGAACAGAAAAATAACCCTCTAACATATTTAACCATTTATCGACAACATCTGCATCTATCTAACCCTTGAATATGGGGATTTCAAAATTAACTTGTACCTTAAATGGTGTGGCATTTCCAGAGTAGCTGTTGGAAGCTAAAGCGTCACCCCTGGGTAGCCGCTGAAGGATCCGGGCAAAGCTATCCATGATCGCGTTCCTTTGTCACTTAAGGTCTTCTTCAAGCAAGATTTTGATAGGATCTCCTACCCCCTCGTATTTCTTTTCATCTGCCATGGGAGGCCATTGGGATTTGCGAGGTTGGTATTACAAAGGTTCGACCAGTTCAAGCCCTAACTCCTTATATCCCGACCTCATTGGGGACATGCAAAGGAAAATAGAGAAAAAAAGCAGATCGCTCTGATACCACTAATCTAGATTTAAACAGGAATGCAACAACTTATAGAGATAACCATAAACATAGAGATGTAATGAAAACAATACTTCATTTCATTAATGTAAAACACTAAAATATGCTTAAAAACAGAGATGGAAATAAACCAACTAGGGCGATGTTAGCTTATCTCTAAGAAGAGATGTGGTGGCTACGTGCCTCTTAGCTGCCTTACAATGAGGCTCAAGGGCATTTTTATTATTGAACAATAAGAGAAAACCATAAACAACCAAAACCTTAACCCGAGGAGATGTAACACCAAGAGTCTATGGGCCCCGTTGGGGTGAGTTGGACAGCCAACTTCCTGGGGTTGTGACTTGGTCATATTATCTCTGTTTGACACGCATGATAATCTATTGGAAATACATCTCTGAGGACTACGATGAAAAAGACGAGTTTAGACAAAAAATCGTTGTGGTATATTTCCAAGAAAACGTCGTTTAGGGCCTCAAAACGGCTCCGAAAATTCAGGACCTGAAAAACCGCTAAAAATAGTAAATTGTGCTACAATTATGGAAATTGAAAAACTGAAAGAAGCAATGGTGGGGGTCCAAGTGGAATTGGTGGGTGGCCACCAATATCCACCTAGATCATCTCAATCCCGCATAGATGGTTTAAGCTTGACCACCAACCAAAGGCATGCTCAACAACATCTCTGTCTCTAGCTACAACTCTGAATTTCGTATTGTAGGTTGTGGCTCAGGCTCGCTTGATGTGTCTTGGAAGCTTGTATATGACCATCACTTCCCCCATGTCAGATATAAGGTGAGAATATGGGGAAAAATCAACTACAAGACTATTCAATACTCTAGAACAAGTTATGACATATGACTGAAATATATTCTTGGTTGTTGAAGCCTACTCCCAAGAAGCGATCCATCCAAGATGAATCTGTCTTTTTGCAGGAATCTTTTTTTTGAAGCATCTATTTGAAGAGTGAGTTGTTTTATGATAGTTCTCACATGGATGAAGATCAAAACAATCATCTTTCATATGGCCAATTCGGCCACAATGTGGACATTCAACATTTTGTTGTGGATGTTGTGGAGGAGGATCAGGATCTGGAAAGCCTGAATATGAATTGTCATAAAGAAATCCAACACTCTAAAACTAGATGGGCTTTGAGTAATCTAGAACATGAAAGGACACATCCTTGTCATATCCAAGACCAGTGATGTGCTTATTATGTAAAGCTATTCTCAATTTCTAATGATGGGCTTGGGAAGCATATGCTGAATTTTTGCTTATGCATGGAACTTTTCTCTTGAGACGAGTACTACATTTGAATTAATCTTAATCTCATTGATATAATTACTTTTTGGCAGTTGATGGGAGTTTGTCTCAATTTTCTGAACAAAAATAGATTCAAAATGATAACTCTTCTATTTTAATTCTTCTTGCTGAAGTTGAGATTCTAGTTGCAAAAAATGAATCTTTTCCTGTGCATTCTGTAGACAGATTTTTATATCGGAAAAATTTTCCTTGTTTATGTTTACCATCCCATCGACAATGGATTGTATCAAAGTATTTAATAAGTCTAATACATCATAAATTAGAGCCATTTTCAGGAATTTAACACAAAGACTCAATGTTCCAATCAACCAGCAATAATCACTGTAATGCACTTCACATGGTGGTTGAACAAAGGTTCCAATGTTCAATATATATCCTAACCAACTATACCTAAACCAACATTCACTATATAAATATTAAGCACTCAGAAAGCCACATTCATTATAGTTTAATGCACATATAATTTCAACATGTAGAGTTTTTTCAATGCATTATACACCATCCTTTAACTAAGGTAACAAAGAGCACGAACAGGTGAGGCTCTAACTATACGCAACAATATAACATACTAACCTAGTGTCCAAGCTAAATCAAAGTACCAAACTAGTTCAGCGACGTACCATTCCACCACACTAAAATGAACTACTGGAAGGAAACAACATACCGAGAGCAAGTTAATATGGTGGTTTCATGCTGCACTCAACGTGGCGTAGTTCTCTGATTTGGAAAAGCTTCCGACATGTAGCACCACAAATTTTAAGCTGCACAATGCTTATCTCCTTATGAATTGCCTTCAACTACAAGTATGCATTTGAATCTTAATGAAAATTCAATTCTTAGACATAGGGCACTTTTTTCCTTTGTCTTTATGCTTATAATTGTGTCATTGATATTTTAGAGAAGTGTAGTACATCATACACAATCGACTACAAGGACCACACTTATTGATATTTAGTGCTCTTATGGAAGCTTCTCTTGAAGGTTTTAACTCAGATGAAAGAGATATGCCACTACAACTAGTTTCAAGTCCACTGTGATCAGGCCATATAGGAGAATGTTGTTTTTGACTTCTTTATAGCTTCAAATCTTACACAGAGGTTGACCAGGGCAGAACCACACTACACAATCACAATTCCTAGTGCATAAGCAATAATGTCACATTCTATTGTTTCAATGAATTTAATGTTGAGTTTAAGGCTTTGATGTTTTGGGTCTAGCCTTAGAGAAACGCTAACTCCACAAGTGTCTCAGTGCAAAAAGAGATTCGACACCATAATCTTTGAAATGAAAAAAAGTGTACCATAAATAAACCAATAACTTCACCAAACTAAGTGCCTGAAGTATTGTTGAATAAGGAAGTTATAAGACGAATTAGGTCATTGATGAGCTTTCATACCTATTCATTGGTCTGAGGGGAGCCAATATACAAATATGGATGATATTAGTTTTGTTATAAAGTATGAAATGATAAAAAGTCCCTTCGTTGTTCTTTTGGTTGCTTCCTGCGATAAGATAGAACAAACCTAGAAAATATAAACGTCACACAAAATAATCCTCTTGTTGGATCTTCTTAATTTCCACAGGGCTAGAAATTTTCAGGTCATAAACTCAAGAGCTTATCGTTGAATCAACAGAGTAAACTTGCAGAGATCTAGTCATTAGGAAGATAGAGAGAGAAAGCTGAGAAACGTTACCTATGTCTTCACAAATGCTTAGAAAGACACAAATCTACAAGCTTCATTGAGACAAAGAAGCGCAGTTTTACACAGACTACAAAAATAAGTGGCTTGCACAAGATTGAGCAAATTACAAACGAACTCGCTCTGATACCATGTTCAACAAAACAATGGCGAAGATAGGAGATATGTAAGGTCAACCTTGAATACATTATTATTCACAATGATACATATTTATACAAGTCTAGTGATCCTTGGTTTCATACTCCAAGTGGTCTCTTGGACTTCCTTTGACTGTTCATCTTCCACACCAACCCTTAGAGGATTAGGTGCTCAACATCAACCATATTTATTTTAGTGTTTATAATATGTATCTTAGGGTTTATATACCTTGGGTTTATAATATTAGTCCCTTGGCTTTAATATTATTCCCTTGGATTCATAATCCTTTGGGGTTTTTGTATTAATCCCTTGGGTTTATTATTCCCTTGGGCTTATAAATCTAACAATTAAACCATGGTCGAGCATGGTCCAACGTCGCATTGCAAAAAAGATTGCTAATTATTAATTATAGATCAATTAAATAATTCATTTTTATTTCATTCATTATTAATTAATTTATTAAATAATTGATCAATTCGTTAAATACTTTATTAAACAATTCATTAATTCATTTAATAATTAAACCCTAAGATAAATATTATAAACCCTAAAATAAACATGGTCGAGCATGATTAAACATGGTTGATTTTTTCTAAATATTTAATTAATATTCTAACCAATATAATAACATATTTTTAATA
>APFE030687054.1:0-10048 GCA_000404065.3 Pinus taeda | reverse complement strand
AAATTTGCAACAAGAAAAATATGAAATTAAATGTGATAATTCACATTTAGCTTTTCTTTTTTCCCTTTTTTAACTTTCTACTAATTATCTAAGTTTGGTTTGATAAGAGTTATTGTCAGTTCTCTTCCTATTTCTATTTGAGAAGTTTTTTTTGTCTTAATTTGAGCTCTGAGATACATGAGTTCTTTTTGTGCCTCCATTCCCATCAGGTGCCGGAAAACCATAGGATACAATACCATTTTGAATAAGGGTAACAAAGCCTGACTGTGCCACAATATCCCCATTCAACTGGTTTCCATGTTGAGCCAATGCATTCACTTATGTTTGGACCACGATTTGGACAAGATAACTCTCCATGATATCTTCTTCTTCATCATCTAAGAGGCAAGGATCTGAAAACTGCCATCCTTTTGGCCTATTGACTACCTCTTTTCTTTTTTCAGTTTTTGGTTTGAGGACATGTGTTCTGCAAATGACTTGTTTGAAAACATATTCAACATCAAAATTTCATGTTCTCATAATATAAAACTTGGGGCCACTATAAATTTTTGTGTTTCAATATTATGCGATTTGGTAGACCTTTGTTGGGATCTATCTCCACACATATTCTGGAAAAAGTAAAATGACATTTCTCTATTCTTTTAAGATCCATTCTTTTTAATTTGCCTAGAGTGTTTCCAATATCCTCTAGGACCTTATGATGCCAAAAAGGAAGAGGGAGGTTTGGAAGTCTCACCCATAATGACATAGTTGAGACCACCATATTTTTGGCATCAAACTCAGGGAACCATGGGATAATGAAGAGCCCAACCTTACCCCAAAAACATGGACCTTTATTTAGAACATAATCCAAATCTTTAAGTGTATCAAATTGGACAATGAAAAAACCTTTGGAACATAAATAAATGTCATAATTGGGTGTCCAAAAGAGAAAACCCATTGGTGTAGAGCTTAAGGTTTTGGCCATAACCCATTAAATCTGTAAATAACATCCTTGGAATGTAGGGTAGAGAAAAGGTAATTTACCTCAGGAAGGTTTACTTCCATAGTTAGAACTTCTTCCATTTGTTCTATAATATAGGGCCCTGGAATGTTTTGAAGTTGTTTTGCTAGAGTGGAAGACTTCCCTTTCACTACATCTTTGAAAGAGACAATAGTTCCATTTGATATCTTGGGTCCAAGAAATCCTCCATCCAACCTTAAGTTTAGGACTAAGGTTGAGTTCCTTTTGATGTTGTAGTCTTTGATCTCAGAAGAATCTTGGTGTAACTTCCCTTTAAATTGCATACTTTGCAAATTTGTTGGTATGCCCCATTTTTCCTCTATGGGTTGTTTTAGGATAGGGACAAGAGTTTGAACTTCTTATCCAGAGAGTATAGGACTTCCCTCTCATATTCTTAATAAAAATATGAAAAGGGTTCTACTCCTTCACTGCTAGAGGGACATATTGCTCAGTCTTGGAAGAGCATATGGGTGCTTTTTGTAGAGAAACCACCCATTTATGCACATGGAAAGAAACTACTGCCAAATCTCTACTCATTAGATAGAACACACTATAGAAGATAGGGCATGATGAACAAGGGATTTGAAATAAATCTATGAAGAGTGCTCCCATCTAACCGATTTTAGACAAAATGAGGCCCAACCTAGGCAAACACCATTTGAAATCCTAGTCAAAATACAAAACTTGATGCTATAGAGGAAAGGCCATTCCACCTTGGGCTTGAAACAAAGCCCCCATCTGTTGATTCCTACGTTAATCAAGAAGCAGAAACTCTGCAGCGTGGGTCCATCCTCGAATGAAGAAGAAGACCCCTAGCCAGTGACAATGGTTGGGCGACTTACACAGCTTGAGAAAACCCTAAACAACCCAGAATCCATTTTTCTCAAATACTTTAATAATATTATATTCCATACTTATATAATTTTAATTTTAAAATTTAACTTTAAGCTTATGTAATTTAAATTTTTAATTTTATTATTGTGATGGCTAATATTTATTGAAACTAAAATTAAATTAAAATATAAATTAAGTAGCCATGTTATTTATTTATCATGTTTACATGTACTAATTCATTTGGTAATCTACCCCCATTTAGGATATATCCATTTTAACTTCTTATTTATCATGTATTAAGAGATATCATTTTTTTGTAGGTGGAAACGGTTTTTCTAATTTTTTAATTTAAGAAAAAAAAGTTTTCTTTCTCGTATTCTTTTCAATTTAAAAGTTTTCACCCCTAATGGTATGACTCTTTTTTATTGATGATAGATATGGAGTTAAGATAAATTATAGTGGCTCTACAAAGGAGGGGTCTCATACAACGCTTAGTTGTGATCTTAAAACTAAACTATTACTATTCTTAGTTGTACCTTAAAACTAAACAATTACTATTGTAATATGTGTTTGTATGTGCATACTATGTATCAACACCATGTTGAGAATTAAAATAATTACACATCTCCTTTATACTCACAAACACATCATTAAAATATTATAAACATAATAATACATTTTTTTTTCTAATTATCTAAATATAATTGATTTAAATTATTTTATGGAATATTATATTTATAACCAACATTCAAATTATTTTGTTATTGATATTTTTTTTTAATGCCATTTCTTTACTCAACTATTTTATTTATAGTTGAGATTATATATATATATATATTTATATTTATATTTATATATATATATTTAAACTTAAATTTTATATTTATATAAATATATAATTATATCTTAATATATATATATATTGTCTACTTCATGTTCAATCAATATTGGAAACATTATACATCTCTTTTGTATTTGTTTTTTTTTAAGTCAACAACTTCTATTATTTCAAGGGAAATTTACATCGTGATGAGCATATCTTCAAACCACCAATGGCCACTCTTATCAAATTTGTTTTTCAATTGGTAAAGAAAAAAGGCACAAATGTTAATAAGAGAAAACTAGAGGACCAAAGATTGATTTCCCAAATGGACTAAAACTATCCTAGAAGCAAAATACATTCCACAATCATGATTAGGCACCCATATTACCCAAAGTCAGGTCATCAGGGCCATCACCCCTAGGTTGACGAAACATTGTACGTACATGTGCCTCCATGTGTGCCATTCTCCCTTCAAAGTTGTCCAACTGCTCCAGGAGCTTCTTATGTCCTCTACAAAGAGAGACTAACCAATTTAGCATATGCCATTAGTTATGTTAGAGATCATTCATAAAACCAATGATCTCGTTGTGGCTATCGCGACGATCTCTGGCTAGTTGTTCTACTGCTTCTATCACTTAACAAATTTGAGCTTCAAGAGATTTGAAATGTGGAGGTAGTCTAAACACCAAGGGTAAATGGTGTTTTGTTGTTCCAACTCCTCACCTTTATCCTGTTGGTCCACATGATACACTACACCCTGTCCACAGGCACTCACCCCTCTTTAGGCCCAGCCTTGTTGATGAAGCATGAGCCCCTTGATGGTAACTTTGCTCGACCCACACCACAATATCCAACCAACGCCCCATCTTCTTGGGCAGGTGAACTGTCCCCAAGCCCAAAAGCCCCAATCGTTAGCACACCTGCGCACCACTCAAAAGACACATTGTTAAGACATTCCCCAACACCATACTGTCTACACACAATGGCGCATAATCGACCAACCTCCATCCCCTCACTGCAAGGTCAACTCACCAGCAACAAAAGCACCACCCTCCCACCTGTCTATAGGCTCTCCAGCCTTTTCCATTGGTTTCAAATATAGCCACAAGGATAATTATGCTAGCTATCGCCAACCCTTTGCCATGTCACCCCTTCGTAAATAGGGAATCACCATATGAAAAATCACACACCACCCTAGGGTTTTTAGACCCAGGCGGAGGACGAACCCAACTTTTTGAGCCACCACACACCAAACTGACATGAAATTATCCCTCGCTGTAGCAAAACAATGCATCACAGGGTCCCATATGGCGCTCTAAGTCACCAACAAAGCTGATGATGCACCAAACTCCCCCCACACATAACACACATCAATCGACTTCAAGCCAAGAGCAAGGAATGACTTGACTGTTAAGCCTCCCTTCACACCTTGATAGACTACTACCCTTGCAATACTATCGCTCATCGCCCAAAACCTACAAATGAGCTCTACGACCTAGCGAAGGCTTATTATACTCAATACATTCTCTAGAACAATCACCCATAGAAGACCAGACGATGCATTCCCAACACATTTCAAAATCATTAATAACGCATGGAGTGCACATTAGAGCCCATATCCCAAGTCTTCTATTAACTATCTACCACCCTATTAAAAATATTTAATTTTATTAATTATTTTTTATAATTAATAATAAATAAATTTTAAATTTTAAATAATCTTCATATTATTAAAAAATATAACAAAAACGTTTTGATTTAAATAAGTAATTCCAATACATAAATTTCAAAATATTATATTTAAATAATTCTCACGCTATTAAAAAATTAAAATTTAATATTTTCTTTAAAATACTAAATAAATCTAAAACTGTATTAAAGTAAATTATAATTAAAATAATTATTTACTATTAAGCATCAATTTCATGTACTATTAGTACTTTAAAATACAATTATATTTCTTAACTCTAACTTTAAATTAGATATAAAATTATAATTCTTAACTCTAAATTACATTTTCCCTAGTAAACTTGTTAATCTTAAATGTACTTTTATTAACTTGATTTTAAAAAGGAAAGTTACTTGCGTTTTTTTTAAAGATTTTTCTCTTGGGTAGTACACCAATTTTGTACTACCTCTTGTACTACAAAACATGACAATATAACAAACATAGGTGCATAGGGTAGTGATAGGAGTGAAAGAGAAGAATCTTGATCTATATGTGCAATGAGGTAAGGGTACTTCAAAAAGGAGAAGCATATCATCTTAATTTTGTTCAAAAAGGAGAAGCATATCATCTTAATTTTGTTTAAAAGGGAAAGGAAATTTAGTATTAAACATTTATATTATATATTTTAGATTATTTGTATATGTTTTTATATTATATATATAAATTTAAGAAATTTAGTTAGAAGTATTTTTTTATAATTTAAAATAAAATAATTAATAAATTATTATTTGTGTTTGATTGTTTTCCTTGTGATTGTGAATGTTTGGATTGTTATGGTATATTGAGTTTAATTTTATCGAAATGAGCTACATAAAATTATAAATTGGTTTAAATATGTGTAAGTATAGTGTTAATTAATATGGAATTATTATACGATTTTTGGATTTTTGGTTGCAGTGAGTATCTCGTTTGTGCTAACTATTTGTCTATATGAATATATTCTATATATGAATGGATGTTGTTGGGTTTTAACTAGATTCGTTGATATCTTCAGTGCTTATTTTAGATATTTTCTTGAGAACCAGTTGTAATGAGGTAATAGTTTATTCTTATCTTGAGTATTTGATTGAGATATTCTCTCAAGGACTTGGTTGTCATGATGTTGTATCACTATTTTTGGACAAAGTCTTTGTTGCATATGTCTATTGATCTAAATGGAATAATCACTACCTTTTGGTGTACTGCATGATTGAAGTGAAGGGAATATCTTCATCTGTTTTTGTGTTTTCTCTCATTCCTTTTATATAGTAAAACTACAATGTAATTAAATATTTTGTTTGAGAGTTGATTAAGTAGCCCTTATAAGCAATTGGAGAGGAATCACTTGGAGAAATCATATTTGGCTGTGTGTTTTTCAACATGGTATCAAAGATGCCAAACCTCCTAAAGCAAAGAAAAAAAAATATATGAGTGGTGTGTGTCATAATGGAATGTCCACGTATGAGAGAAAAATCACTGTGTTCCATAATGGAGTGTATGTAGTTATCAATGAAAGTATTTCTTAGAGTTGATATTGACAAGGAGGAAGTTTATTTTCAAGCTGATATATCTAACCCAACCCGTATATCTTGATAAAGAAACTAAATGAGAGAAGAAGGATGATAAGGCCCAAATGGTCATATTTATAAACTTGATATATTCATCAAATGTCCATACAAAGATTTATAATACTACCGAAGAATGGGGGACACAATGAAGTGTTTGTTTAATTCCTTTAACATAGAAATGTGGATGCTTCTTAGAAAAATTAAATTAAACTTTTATATGATAAAAGTTGGAGAGAATGCTTTGTGATATATTGATTGATTCAAAGAGATACAACATTAATTGCATGATGTTGGAGATAAAATAACATACATTAAACCTGTTTCCATAAAATAAAGGCGTTTCACAATTATTACTATCATAACAAAGGTGCATTCCATTGGAATCTTGCATTATATTTTCCTATCCAAAGATATACCAAAGATGGTTATGAACCAATGGAAGGTTGGGGGCATTCCATTCTCATTGAATACTTGGAAATTATATTAGAATAAATATAAAAATAATATGGTAACAACCATTGTCAAGTGAGTGGCAAAGGATGATTGTCTAGAGGAAGCTTTGATAATTCTATATTGGCATGTTTTCATTATTGTGAAAGAGAGGACATCATAAAATATTGTGGTAAGAATAAGTGTCAAAAATTTAAAATACAAAGTCAATTGAATGTGGTGGAGGTAAATTCCACTAATGCAATGTTACCCAATGTGTGAAGTTTTCATTGTTGTCTACTATTTTGACTAATGCATCTCATAGAGATGTTTTTTATATTGATGTTGGTGTAAGTGGGAATTTGTCCCCTAATATTCAAGTAGGTTAAGGAGAGAAGTTCTAAAGACAATAGTCTTAGGAAATGATTGAAACCAAGATGTGAAAGGAATAAAGACCATTTTTTATAGCCCCTTAAACCTAGTTTATATATGCTAGTAGAGAGAATCATATTAAAGTGACACATAATTAGTAATTGAAATCACAATTTTTCTTTCCTATTTGCAACTAACAATTATAAAGTATAATGAACCATAAAAACCATGTAATAATTTCACTAAAAAAATCTAAATCCTTCTCTCTTTATTTTTCCAACAAGATAAACAATAAATAATGGAAACAATAATATCAACCCATAACATTCACTTCTTTTATCCAAGTTGAGGAGCCCATGTGCTCCTTATTCTAATTATAAGATGGAATCCACTATCTTCATAGATTAGAACAAGACTAGGTATGTACTATATAGTTCCCCACCTTCATACTCAAAAATTGATGTGTACACTCCATGATGGTTAAAGATAGCAAAAACACTATATCACCAACAACTTTCATTAATCCAAGTTAATGTTAGAAATCACACTTGTTCCCACTCAAATTTATGCCAATTCTATCAAATTAGTGATCTAAGATTTTTCTTTCTCTCCCTGTCAAAAATATACAAATCCAATTATAGAATATGCCAAATAAAAAATGAGTCCAATTATAATCCCACTAACAAGGCTTAAGTTGCCACAATGAAACTAAAATATCTTTTAAAATCAAATTCCAAACCAACAATATAACCTCACAAACCACACAAACCTGACCTGAAATGTGTACCCTCTTAGTCAAAGGAAGGGAGTGGAACCTTTCTATTTTCCTAAATTAATTAGAAAGTTACAATAATATTCCACACTATCATCATGTGTATCCATGCCAATAAATTATTCAAAATTTAATATACAATATCATTCATCACATGGCACCCAAACGTTCACTTCAAATTTCTATAATTTATTTACAATAATAAATTATTCAAAATTTAATATACAATATCATTCATCACATGGCACCCAAACGTTCACTTCAAATTTCTATAATTTATTTACAATAATAATAATATGTCACATGGGGTTGCATCCCCTTAATTTCCCTTCATATTCCATAGAAAAAATCCGAGTGAAGCCGCAATAATTTATTATTCATTAACAATATATAAATCATGGCATTGAATTTACCATAACCCCATGGTCAAGCTCCCGGAAAACTAATTTGATGCATAGGGTCATGGGAGAAATAAAGGGTCCTACATATAGATGGATTCACTAAGTCCCATCCCCATGGGTGACTCAATAATCATGTCTTCCCATAATAATACCCAAAATTGTTATTGATTATAAGTAGTCCAGGTCACTTCTCATTAGTTGATGTCATGAGTATGGGACAAAACAAATGCTTTGAACACCATCAATCATAATTTTAATGACATCAAGGTATATATAGCTAATGGTATTGTAAAATCTATCTCATTTAATGTCCTATGTCACCAAGCCAATGTAATAAAACCAAAAACTGACGTTAGGGAGGACTACATCTTCCCCTCCCTACAAGATCCATAATTGGATAAATGGGACACATAATCATAATTTCCTCTATCATCTCCTAGATTTCATATTCTGAATTGTACAATTTCTCCATTGAACTCATTCCATATCAATAATTTAGTTCCTTGGATATTGTTTCCTAATGGACACAATCTATTGGGGATTTGTACGAAACCCCATAGATATGAAGACCATATTTATTAATAATATTAATAGAGCCATACATACATTTCTTAAGCAATGAAACTTGAAACACATTATGTATATCAAACGGAGGAGGCTATACTAACCTATAAGCTATAAACCCATTCCAATCTAATATCTCAAATGGTATATGATATATACAAGACAATTTCTTCCACTTCCCATGCAATAATAATCTCCTCTTTGACTTTTGATGCAAGGCCAAAGCCTAGAGGCCAAAGTAACATAGTGACAATTCTTTACACAATCATGAGAAGAAGAAATTGATTGTTTTATTAATAATTAGAGACCAACTATAAGGCATTGTATGTGGTATATCATTATTTTCCACCCATGCAGATGGTATGGCATGATCTACCATTCCCTAACTTTTGCAAACATCCATACTCTTTTGAACACTTTAAAATATCATATTTGAGTTCATATATGTGCTTCCTTTAAAAGAAAATTGTGTACATACATTATTCCTTTAACAACAAAACATGTGCGAGCATAGTTTCTCCTCAAGTGACTAGTGTATAGCTACAAAATGCACTAAAAAAATTAGATGTGTGCATAGTAGCATGTTTTTGGGCAGCTTTTATAGGTTTACTAAGGATTCACCTCCTATAGCCTATTCCCAATTAGCCCAACCACCTTTGAGGAGTGTAAAAATAGCCTTATGGTGAACAAGGAGGAGGAGAGAATCATAATAACCTCACATTGGCGACTTTCTATCTTCAAGTTTGATTTGTATTCCTAAATTTTTAAGTTCTCCTTCATAGTTTGAAACCCTTGTATGAATATCGATTATCATTCCTCCTTTTTCTTAAGAGAGAGTTCCTATATCTTTTGGTTTCATGGAATGGATTAGTGGAGATCAATGAAATAGAGCTTCAGTGGCTCAAAATAGAGGAATATGGAAGGTGGTTCTACAAGGTGCCAATATCAATGAATTAGGTGATACTTCTTCAAGTTTTGTTGTTTTCATACAATAGAGAATTCACTTCATTCATGTTCTAATTCGATTATTGTGTACAATTCTTACTCATTTGATTACAATTAATTGGTCCCATATAATGTCTAGTTGCAAATATTTAGAATACTTAAAGTTTGTTATTAGATTGCTTTTACTTGTGGTTTATTATTTGTTGTGTGTAGGTTTATAAGGAAGATTGAGAAGCAAGGCTTGAAGAAAAATAAATATCTTCACTTAGGATCTTTTCAAACCGATTAAAGTCTAGGCGTGTCCTTGTTCTCCTTCTGATATTTTATAATCAGGACCAATTATCTTTTCTTATAGGTTTATTTTGTGTTTTCTCTCTTTCTCATTCTATTTTGACTCCAAACTTAGTCATAGGTTTAATTTCCTCAAATAGAATTGATGGCTCCACTTGGGAAAATCTGATTGCAATTTATCTATTAGGGTTATTATGTTTGCTTATAGAGTATTTCAACTTCTCTTTTATCTTAATTTAGCCTAAAATTTTATTTTTTCAATCCTTGTTGCAATACTATTTTGTTTCTCTTTGATTTAACTTTCAATTTTGGGGTGTAACAACTTATTACATTGTTTG
>APFE030687053.1:98851-109128 GCA_000404065.3 Pinus taeda | reverse complement strand
GGAGATGTGACACATATCCTCATGATCCCATGATTCTTTCCACTCAAATTCGAATTTGGCTTTAGAGTGCCACATAAGGGTCTTCTAGAAGCCTCCTTTTAACCTACACATGTCAACAATCTCAACCCATTTGTTAGGTATAAGCATATGCACATTATTTTTTAATTTTTAACCACAAATTCACTTAAAAGGCTTAGAATTAATAAAGTTTGGAAAAACATAAATGTGGCCCAATGATAATGAAGGTGGGATGAATGTGGTGACATAGTAGTGAAATGGAGGTGAAATGGAGGTGATATAATGGACATAATAGTGAAAGTGTAATGGAAATGAATGACATTTTCAAGACCCAACAATTCTTTCGATATTTCTTATCCTTTTCAAAATCATCTATGTCAAGATGATGTTTCTCCATTCTTGGCTAATTTAGAATCTAGTAATCTCGACAGTCAATCAAATGAAATCCATTTTCTTAATTAATCTAAACTCTTGGGAAACCATCATTCTAATGATGATGACTCCATTGATGTATTTGGTTATGGAAGCCAAATTGCACCAATTGATCTTTCATTTCCTCATAAGATTTTGATTTGAAATATTTAGATTTGGAATTTGATTCAATCAAAGAAGGTTTTCTTACAGAAACTTCATATTCATCTCACTATCCCTTGTGCCCTACTGTCTGTAATGCATTAACTTGTGATGAAGATACTCCATGCTCGTCAAGTTCATCATCTAATTAGAAGTATTTTGAATTGACACAAGGTAGTGAGGTTATCCATAATGAAGAAGAAACCAATAAACTCATTAAGTATCCATTCCATTCCTTATCATTTCCAGTCTTGCATGAGGGGAAATATTTAGTCGAGGTTACTGATGGGGCTTATCCAACCTATCCATCCTTAGATGTGAAATTAGAAGACCAGTATGTATTGAGTAATTTTTTTGTTGAAGTTGACAAAACCGATCAAACCAGTGATGTATATGGTTTCCATCTAAATAGTAGTGATGTTTTTGAAATTAATGGTATTTGTTGTCTACACACCATGCACGATTTGATCCAATTTTCAAAATGCAATTCTAAAATCCTTGAAAGTTTCGGGAATTGTCAGGAAGTCTAGGCATTTCAAATTCCGTTGACGCTTATGACAGGTTCTCATGACACTGGCAAGATCTTCAAACTAGTCAGATCTATATTTTCTTGCAAAATTATTTTCTTTGCATGGTTTCACTGAATGAAAACCCCTTCTTGAAATACTTTTGGTATTCCAGATATATATTTTCTAATTTTCAATATTTAGTTTCAAATCAGATTCAGGATTATGTTTCGGTTGATTCATATCAATGAAAATATCTTGTATCAAACTTAGGTTTAGAATTATATCTGTCATGGATGCACATAGCTATGAAGTTGGTCATATTAAATACTATCATTGGCCAAAGGATTCATTCCTATCAGACACATTTCAAAATAATTAGATCTTATTCTTTATTTTGGATTTTATGATGCTAATCATTTTATTTATGGCACAATATGTCCTCTTGAGTGTTAGTCAGTGCTTGAGTTATCTGGTGAGTCAAATTCCTCTAACTAATATATATGTTCACCCATTGTATCATGACTAGTTTCATGTATTCGATATACTAGCATTCATTTTCAATTCTTTCAATCGTTGTGATGTTGGTTCAATGTGTAACCAGTTACAAGGAAATGGTTTGTTACATCTATTGTTTAAAACATTTGAAAATTTGTTCAAATTGATCTCTATTGTCCATTAACGGAGAATCTTATGCCTTAATCGTTCCATATGATCATAATTATGGTTCTAATAATCGTCATTCGAATAATGATTTTCCCACAAGTATATATGATGATAGGTGTTTTACATCAATTGATATTTCTAGTTTTTCATCTCACCATTCGGATACTTGTCAAGCAGTTTAGGTACTTCAGTCTTCACTAATGGTTATGTTAGGTCCACACTTTCTTGACAAGTCCCTTGAGCTTGATCAAATCAAATTTATGCCACAAGATTCTCATCCTGATTCCATGACATTAATTTAAAATTCATTTTCTCAAGGATTTCAAGGTTTTAAAGAGGATGGTTTTGAATTCCATGATCAAATTGGTTGGAAGCATATTACTTATCAATCCCCATTTCTAATAATAAGTTTTGATCTTTCTTGATGTTTTCTAAGAAGGACAACACAAATGAAGGTACATTCACAAGAATCCTTAGAGGTTTGTGTGATTGTTGTTCCAATCTAAAAGGTAAGGTTGCAAGTTGGTTAAAGCTATATTTTATGGCACATCTTTCTGCCGACATGCAAGAGCTTCAAGCTTTTTTGCAAGCTATTCAAGTTTTTATATTCTCTTTTGCACATTGTTTTATATTGGTTTTAATTGTTCTTCTATTTTTCTTTCTGGGTCGGGAAAAATTTGGATGGCTTCATTGGAAATTCATTACACTTAACCCTGAACTTCTAGTTGGTTATGTTAGGAGTAGTTCTAGCTGCATTTGATTTTTCTTTGCATTTCCTTTACTCTACATTTTGCTCTCCATCTATTCTATGCATTCCTTTATTTTCTTACTTTTTTCTCACATGTTGCTTTCAGTTCAGTTCTACATTTTATTTGGTCTTTTGGTCTTGATCTCTTGTTTTTTCATGTCTTTTCTTTCATGTTTTATCTAATAAGACTCTGCATGAAAGTTGTTCCTTTTGGCTCAAAAGAAAATGTGGCAAATCTTGAGAAAGGGAAACTATGATGTTGGACAATGATTGGTTAATCTGTTACCCTCTTCTCTACTTGGGTTTACATGCCTTTTAAATTCAATAATGTCTGTACATAATACAATTTGTTTTGAATAGAAATCCATGAGCATAACCAAGATTCCCATATCTATTTAGTATCTGCATTCCTTAACTTGGTATTGTAAGTAAATAGTGTTTTGTATGTCAATCCAATCAAGTAGAGAAGGGAAAGGTGAAAATGAATAGTGAGAATATCAATTTCAGAGGTATATATAACTATCTATGAAAGAAACAACCTCTCCTACTCTCAATAAGTCAGGATCCCTCTTCCACCTCAGTGATATAAATGCCAATAAAATTCCAATGAGCATAAAATCATAAGATAAAATACATGGATATAAAGGCTTCCTATGCATAGAGGTAAAGCAATAAACTATGTCGGGGTACGGAACAAGCTTGCAGGAAGCATAGCAACACCAGAGATGAAAAATATTACTTTTATCATCTTAAACTCGTAACTACATATTACCCTTCTCCTAGACTGAAATAATTGTAATACGACAGGCTTTGTAAATGTGTTTAACTGAAAACAGGAATAGAGGAGACTACATCATATAACCGAGTCAAATGGGGAAGCCAAGGTAATCCATATGATGAACCAATACTTTATAAAAGAATGAGACCTTGCACTTAAGGGTGAAAGCTAAATAAAGAAGTTGGAGTTCTACTAGTGTGTCGCCAAGTGTTGATGTTGCTTCAAACACTCTCCAAAAAATTTCCTACACTTGAATTTTGGAGCCTACTACGGATCTTGTGATTTTTCATTCAATCGTAACTTCATGGTCGATTGATTTTTCTCAAAGTGCTTGCCTTCTTCTCAGATTCTAAGTGTCAATTTCACTTCCTCACACATGCTCAGTCCTTGGTAAACTCCTACATGCACTTCTTTATATTTAATCATAGAAAGCCATTGCATAGCTCTTGAAAGTAAGGCTTGTGCAATCACTATTGACAGTAACTGCATAGTCCATAAGCATAGTTCATTTTGCAACCTATGCTGATAGCCAATGTGCAACATCATTTGACAACCTCTTTCACTTCTGGTTGCAATTGTGTCATCATTCCAATGAGTTTTCTTAATTTTTGCTTTTGCGCACCTTTTCTTTCACAAGTGTCACTTTCACTTTCACAGTTGTCTTTTTTGTTTTCTTTTCACTTTAACAAGTGTCCATTTCACTTTATCTTCACTCTAGCATGTGTCTCTTTCACTGTATTTAGCTTTTGCAAGTATCATTTGCACTTTTCTTACTATCGCAAGTGTCTCTTTTAACTATTTCAACTCATGTATTTGTTGCACCTTCACACATCGCTGAAGGCATCTCTAGCACAAAATTTTGCATTATATGGTGTTATATATCATAATAATATTTACTAGACATATTCCTACATTTTGGCACACTTTCTATTCATAATCGACACTTTTTTGCAGCTTGTGTTCTAAGTGTCACAATTCTAGGTTTCAACTATTGTACTTAGAAATAAGTGTCACTTTTTTGTCATTTCAAGATGTGGTTATTTTTCATAATCCCTGTGCATTCCCCTAGCTTGTATTAATGGAATTAAAGTGTATGATCTTTGTTTTAGTCTCGTTCAGATGTTTTTCCCTTTCTTACTCTATTGGTCCCACACTTAACCATTTTGGAGCTTTTCTTGGTCCTCCTACTTAGTGCAAGCTATGAAAGAATTAATCTCTCACCTGGTGATGATAATTTCCTATTCATGATCCTAATTTATAAAATATTTACCTCCTGGACTTGGGCACTTGTCTTTCTCAAAGTTAGCTCCTATGATTTCACATTGAGCACCTTCAACGCATGGTCACTAACCCTTATTGCTTGCACTAACTCACTACACTGAGCCTTGATCATTGTTTCCTTGCATAGCGCATGTAGAACTTATAGTTAACATCAAGGACCTCGTCCACCCACTTGAAAAAACAAACTACGCAATGCAATGGTCCTCCTTCCTTCACAGTGCAATGAGAATATTCCTTGCAAGGTGATTTGGCTTTCTGTTGGATGCCTCAGCCAACTATGCAATCTTCCCTTCAAATGAGCCTCCATTAGCACATTACACATTTCTAATGGACATTCAATCCATGTCTGAGCTATTGCAACCCTCAACTGTGCAAGAATAGGAGTTTGTCCCTCAAGCATTGTGCATTGCATAGTTGCAGTGCCTAGTCTTGTTCCTCTGTTGGTTGGAATCCCCCATTGCACAATCATCTTTTCCTTCTTGGCCTATTATGTGCATTTCATAGTTCTAGTACATATTGAGGACTTCCCTCAATCACTGTGAAGCTCACTTATGTGTTCATTGTCTCCCTCTCCCTTGATCACTACGCAATATGCAGTTTTAGTCAACAGGCTCATCAACTTTGTCTCTTGCACTTTCCCACTGCATTGGACCCTAAAGAGCCCCTCCTTATAGTGCATTTCACATTTCCAGTGAGTAGTGGTTCCTTCCTTCAACCACTGTTGATATCAACTAAGAAATCCCCAGTAATTATCTCCCTCTTAGCTCTCACACAAGCCCATCAAAATCAGCTTCTTCCATCAGCAAAGTAGAGATAGGATAGATGATTTCCAAACTGATCTTACCTTTTCATGAAAGAAATTCATTGGAAAGTGTACCTCCTCAATAGGAAAAGATTATGCTCAAGTAATATGTCAAGGACAAGAAACAAAGAAGCACTTGCAGAGAAGAATCAGAAAGAAGAACCATCATGAAGACATGAAGAAATCTTGGACCTTGACAGAGTGATAACATTTCATGATAACTCAAAAGATTCCAATATTGATCCAAGAACCTTTGGAAGGTGAATATGGAGTACAAATCAAATCTATCATAAAATACCTAGCATCAAGGAGAGGCACTTGGCATGGGTACATCACAATGAAGTCTTATGTCATAGTGGCCAACTCATGGCCTCTTAAAGTGTCATCACATAGTCATATGATGTCCATGTACTTTGCGACAAGATGTGGAATTTAATTACGTATTTTCAAGAAAATGAAAAAATGTAAATGTATGGAATTCAAAGTGTCATGTGTTGAATATGAAAAGTCACATGTGGACCTGTTGTGGCCACCAACAACCCCCCTCCTTCTTTATTATTAGAAATAACGTAAAACAAGTGGGAACCCTTAGTAAAAAATTCAAAAAAAAAAATTGTATTATACTCATTAAAAATATATCGCATCGCCAGAAGAGACTAGAACATTTCTTTATGAGCACAATAAAAACTGCGAAAAAGTGACGCGAAATTCATCGCATCGCATACATTAAGAAACGCCCATAAATGAAGATCTTAAGAAATCTCTGATGGCCGATATGCGACATCGCATGTCACAAAATCGCATAAACAGCACATAATGATTTAACACGATCTGCGATAAATGTGATGCTGCGATGCTACAATCTGCAATCTGCGATCTGCGACATCACAACCTTGACAAAATGCGATAATTCGATGATGTAATGCAAGTTGCAGAAATCGCCCATCGCAAATGTTCCTCGGCTCAACATTCAAAAAAAAAGTTGTCCGTAAACCAAAAAATTGGATGCGCACCTTAAAGAAAATTAATGAATGTACGCCAAAGTGTTAATGAAGGACAGTTTTGTGTTTGTCAAGAGAGACAGTTCACAATGGGTAACATTATTTTATACATTCGTAGATCCTAGAGCTTTCGCATCAATATTTATTTTCATTACTCTTTTCCTTCGCATGAACTACAGGAATGAAAAACAGGAAACATCTAAGGAAAAAGGGAAAGCGTCAATGCTCGGAGGCATAGAAGAGATTCCCTCATAAATGGATACCGCATGCAACGGAACCGTAGATTCCAGAGAATTTCTGAGCAGATGTTGACATCAATAGCCGACTCAACACTCAGGGTCAAAAGCTCACAAAAGCAGCATGTTTACTAAAAATCATGAAGCTTATACCCGGTAAAGGAAAAAAGGCGAAAAACGCACCAAAAAGGCCTGGATCAAAAAACGGAGGCAGTTTTCGATACGCGATTAGCGCTTACTAAGAAAATTATTCAGAAAGCAAGGTCCCTAACTTGCTTAGTCATTCACAAATCTGGAAATCAAGATAGAAAAAGTAGAAGGCAACCAGCTGACTCTTCCCAGGCAAATGTTGAATGCTTGCAACATTAAGGAGTAAAAGCAGAAATAGTTAGGAATTAGATTCGATTTTTTAGAAATAAGTTTGCTTAGAAAAGGGCGGTCATTTAAACTGTATCCTAAATTTATGTAATTAAGTTCTTTTAGTTAGCAGTATTTAAACCCTTCTCATGCATTTAGAGAAGGGTCCAGGAATTTGTCAAAAACTTATCCTCAGAACATGCACTTTTGCACCCTCAGAGGAGGTTTTGATGAATGAAAGGATCAAGATTTATTGATGTTTGCATTTGATATCTGCTACTGATTTTGCACCTTCTGTACTCTTAGTAGATATAGAGCAAGGAGAGATAAATCATTGTTGCTTGAAGCTATGAGTAGGCCAGTCATAAATGTACTTTATCTCTTGACTATTCTGTTATATTCTTAAAAGCAAATACAGTTTTTAGTGTTTAATTTTATTACATGAATGTTTTGTGTTACCATTTGGCACTTTGTACATGGAGCCATTTTTTATGTTAATGTGTGAATAACTTATTATGCGATATGTTGTTCACAACTATTTTGCCTAACTTTTTATGCAAAGTGGTTCATCTTAATTGATTTCCATTCTTATAATCGTTGAATGATATTTATTACCAGTTATTATATGAAATCTCTTTAGATCGCATAATAGAAGAATTACATCCCGGGTTAGCATAGATTAGATGTGTTGTTTTCATTAGATTACAATAGCATAGAGTTAGATTAAAGTAGTTTAGATAGGAACTTTTAGATCTGTAACATCCGATCCTGCACACACACACACCCTTAGATTGGGAAACTGGTCCCATTATCCCTAGTTGGACCCGCTATATCAAACGGATAAGGAGCTGTCAATCAAGGATCGGACCGTGCGGTTATCCCCCTTGTTGTCGACCCGATTTTCGGGGCTTCAACATATTTGGTGCTATAAGGAGGGCCTGAACTATGAATGGCACCTAAATCAAAATCTAAATACCATTCTGAGAGTAAATCACCCTCATCATCTCCCCCGACTTCCCAAGTACGTTTGAATCCATAGTCAGAAGTCGCTCGAGTATCAACCACTGCTACACACCCTAATATTTCAGACCAATCTACCATTGAAACTCCTGAAGTTGAATCTATGATTCACAAACTTCAGGGATTTTTTGTTTCTCCTCAAAGGTCTGATAAATCTCAAAGCAGTGTGACTTCGCAGTACAATCCTGCTCAACCCCTAACCAGGTTAAGGAGTGAAAAATTTGGCATTCAGCCAACTGAGTTGCCTCTTCCAACTAGGAAAAGAGCGAGGAAATTACCGCAAGAGTCTGACAGTGAGACTCTTTCGTCTACATCATCCATTTCAACTACCCCACCGCAAAGTCAACCACCCACACCTCCATTCCAAACCATCATCCATCCGTCTACCAGAACCCCCACAACCCCTCTTCAATCATCTACGATCATAGTATCCTTATCTTCCCAGCCACAGGGATCATCTTCTGCACTTTCCTCTACTAGCAGCTCAACGATGGCCCAGTCTCCATGGAACAACCCTGGAGCAGTTTTAATGCCTGCCCCCTTGAGTCCAATACCGGCACATCCTGAGAAATGGCTGCCCAAATTCAATCCAGAAGCAGGCATGCTAGTGGAAGAACACATAAACAATTTCATCCTTTCTATCAATCTCAACGGAGTTACCAATGAAGACGTTGTTGTTCGGAGTTTTCCCTATACACTGCAAGGGACAGCCGAGTCATGGTACTTTTCACTACCCTCCAGATCTATCACAAGTTGGGATATCTTCCAGAATCAATTCCTTACTAAGTTTGGTGATGACAGATCAATGGCAACATTAATCAATGACCTATCCAATCTTAAAGTCGAAGCTAAAAAGCCTATCAAAGATTTCAATTTACAATTCAATAAAATTCTCAACAAAATTCCTGTTGCTTCCCAACCCAGCGAAGAAGTACGATGTGAATGGTATATTACTGTTTTACCATAAAACACAACAATCTTCGTGGATAGAGAAAATAAAACAACCTTAGTTGAAAACATGACAGAGGCGATAACAGTAGAGAAACGCGTAATAGCCCTGGAAAAGAGATTCGCAATAGAGGAACGCAAATCTAAAAAAGTCACCTTCAAAGAAGACTCCCAAAAGAAGCAAGCAAAAGACCCTTTTGATTTGGAAGGATTGCATAAAGTTTTGAAGACCATGTCTAATGAGATGGTTGACATAAAAAAACAAGTAGCAGAAGCTTCTTCAAAAAAGCCCTACAGAGCTTTTAAAAGAGGTCCTTCGACGGATGCAAAACCACCCAATGCCATTTCAAATGTTGAATCCGAGGAAGAGGAAGAAGAAGAAAGTGCCACTGAAGGGCAGACTGATAACGAAGAAGTTGTGGAATTACAAGGAATGTGGGATTTCATCCTCCCACAAGAAGAAGATCAAGAAGTATTTCCAGTTAGCACACGAAGCAAAAATCAGCTTGATCCTCCCTAAACTACCTCTAAGCAGAAGAGCGCAAGCCCTGCAACAAAAGATAAAGTCGCAACAAAGAAAATGACCACTAAAGTGACCCAATCTAGCCCAGTTCAAGCAGATCAAACAACTCCATCAAAAACACTGATAGTGTCGGATGAAATGGAGTACAATATCATTGATGACATGAAAAAGGCTAGGGCTAATATTACCCTTTACGGATTGAGCAAATTGAAACATCAACGGAAGATAATGATGAAGAAATACATGCCGTGCCTATTTCATCTTTGCTTACCGTTGTACTCTATCAAGCTTCCCACAACATGGGAGGACCTCCAACTAGTGCAATCAATAAGATTGATCCAAACGACATCGCCTTAATTGGAGGAAGATCAAGATCTCACACTCCCCCGTTTCTTCTCACTTATGAAATTTTCAATAAAAATGTGCACAATTGTTTGGTAGATTCCGGTGCTTCATCGAATATTTTACCCAGATCAGTATGTGCCAAGTTAAATTTTCAGCCACAAAAATCCACAGTGTGCATAGTTCAACTTGATCGATCTCAAGTCGAAGTGATTGGTGAACTTAATCAAGTAACCATAAGATTTTCATCCAACCCGAAGATATGTTAGGTTATTGACATTCTAGTAGCTGATATCCCAGAATTCTATGGCCTAATTCTTAGCAGAGATTGGTCCGAAAAACTCCATGGATACTTCGCAACCGACTGGTCACACATGTGGTTACCCTACAACGGTAAACCAAATCAAAATAAGTTGAACGAGAAGTTACAACCAGAAAAGTAACATAGTAACTGAATTAGATTGGAGAAAATGAAACA